>JAWNPC010000953.1:7247500-7257500 GCA_035045365.1 Drosophila leonis | reverse complement strand
GCATTTGATCAATACTGCGTAGCTTGATTTTAGCGAGGACTTTTTGTACGCGATTGGAGATTCTTTTATAAATCTGGTGGACGCGTATATCTCCCGTTCTCACATACTCTTTCCTCAGCCTTCTCTTCATTCGCAGTAATGCAGCAGCATTTGGGGGCAGCATATCCTGGGGGTGCTGTCTTGTATGACGTACATATTCTGAGGTCGCGTATGATGCAGCCAAAGATATGTTTCGCATAAACATTGCAATAGCATCTTCTACGTCAGCCTCACTATCTATTTGAGAGTTTAGATGAATTCTGCTCTCTAAGTTTTCCCTAAATTCATTAATGCGAGCTCCAGGTGTAAGGATGGATTTCCTCATAGGTCTTAGCTGTGGTGATTGATGCAAAGTCGCTACGACCGGCAAATGATCCGACGAAAGCTCATGATGCAGCTGGACAGATAGCTTGTTAGCAGCGAACCCATTAAATATGAAAAAGTCGAGTGCAGAGGGAGTAAGCAGGGTGTTGAATGAATAAAAAGTTGGTTTTCCCGTTGCTAGGATTTGCCACGTACCACTTGCAATGGCCTCTTGCAGCCGCTTTCCACGATAACAACTCCGCAAATTACCCCACCATTGGTGCTTTGCATTAAAGTCTCCTCCTGCAATGAACCGGTTTCCCAGGGACCGTAGTAGTACCTTAAAGTCATTTTCACTCCAGGGTTCGTTAGGAGGAAGATAGATTGATGCTATTTTGACGCTTCCGATGTTTGTCATCAAACTCAAACTAGCCGATTGAATATTATTATTTAAAATGGGTTCATTGGCGTCATGAACAATGTTAGATTTTATCAACACAGCAGATCCGCCTTTCGCGGTGCCACTGGGGTGATTTGCGTAGTATTGGTCGTAGCCAGGTGTAAAAATTTTAAGGCCTGGGCGCATGTGCGTCTCTGTGACCAACATCACATCGATTGATTTAGCATCAAGGAAAAGTCTCAGCTCGTTATTGCTTTTAACCAATCCTCTTGCGTTCCACAATCCGATTTTTAAAATCGAATTGATCATTTTGAAATGAGCTTCTGAACCAGGTCACGAAAGGCTTTGTTTGCTTCCATTGTTTCCTGGATAAGTTTGAACATTTGATCCATTCTTGCATTTAGATCTGATATTGCCTTTTCTAAAAGGTTAAATTTGCTGCCGTATTCTCGGTCATCGGCATTGTCGTTCGACCTGGACACTTGTGTTCTGGGAATATTTTGCTGATTTACTTTGGGCCTGAAATTATCCGCATAAGAAAAGCCTCTCTGAACAGTGGCGTTTGAAATAAACTGCGCTCTAGAACCCTGAATGTCTGCATGGTTGTTATTGTTTGGCAGTCCGTGCTTGGGCAATCTTGCATCAGGCTTTAGCTTTCTGCTTAGCTTGACTCTGACTGTGCAGCCTTTAAAGCTGGAAATATGGTTGTCTCCACAGTTGGCACATATGGAGGTCTCACTAGACTTTAGCTGGCAATTCTCGGAGCCAGTAAAATGGTCACCTGAGCACTTACCACATACTGGGTTTTTGAGGCAATAATTCTTCGTGTGTCCGTAGTCTTGGCATCTGAAGCACTGGACTATTTCCCTGTTGGGTTTTGCCTTTAAAACTGTAACTCTGTGCGTTCCGATATGAGTTAATTTAAAAGCCTCTGCAACATTTGGCGTCTTCTGCAAATTAACAAAGAACATGCTTTGTCTTGTTTTAGCATCATTTAATTCGTCATCATCCTCTTTACTGATCTCAATATTGCGCCAGTCTCGTTTCCTGGGACAGTAGATGTTCAGTACTGTGAGGTTCCGATCAGCAAAAGCACGTTCAATTCGTTGTTTAGAGACGTTGGGGTGTAAGTCTTTAATGACCACTCTAAATGGTGTATTTTCCCTTAGTTGGTGATGCCAAAATTGACAATTTTGCTTCGATAATATGTCAACGACAGATCTAAATGCGTTTGAGTTCTTTGTATAAATACGCGAGATTCCAGATCTGGATGTGCGTATATCATACTCGGTATCCGCGATAACAGAGTTTAACGCTGCCTCAAATTTGATCATATTATTAACCTGCGGCACGCAAATAGCTGGAGGCTTAGGTATTTTGTTTTCCTGTTCCTCCCTATTAGGTTGACGGTTGCTTTCATTTTCCCTATCCTGAACTTCTTCGTCCATATCCATTAGGGATTCGGCTTCTTCAGCCAGAGCTGCAAAGCGATTGCTATAATTAGCTGCCGAGGAGGATGAAGCAGGGCTTTTGGTTAGGCTCCCGAAATTTGAGCTAAGTTGGGCTGGCTTCATTTTGCGGACTGTTTTTGACAGTTTGTCCTCTTTTTTTTGCTTTTTCCAGACAGCCAGCTTAGTAGATTGGAAAGTGCAGTCTTTTTTTTGTGAAGGGCTAGCAGCCACACTTGCGCAAGAAGATGCGGCGCTAGAAACAAGGGCAGTAGAACATATGCTCCCAGTAGAGTAGCTAGCAGTGCAGCTAACATTAGAAAATGTTAGGGTGCTCGTAGTAATGGTGCTTGTGCTTGTTGCGACCAAACCCACTCTACTTCTTGCCGCTTGAATTTTTTTCAGTTGCTCTTCGGCCAATCGGGTGCGCAGCTCTGCAGGCGACGCACCAGCTATTTTCCTCATCATCTCAAACCTGTCCTGCTTGATATTAAGCTGGGGTTGATTAGATGAGCCTCCATCCATTTTGGGCAAGATTCACAAATTTGTTGCTGCCAAATTTGTGACTGCCCAAGAGTATGCAACACTGATTGTTAACCTTCCTTGGACAACAACCAGCCAGTGCGACTTCTGTGGACACCAACCAGTGATCAGCTGTTTTGACACGCGATCGCTGGCAAGCGGCCGGAGCCCGACTTACAAATTGCACTTTAACAATTAATTTGCAAATGCACTGTATTATTGTCTTCACCGTGTCTTTAAAAAGACACTGTACAAGTTTTTTGCCACTAACGCGGCCTTTGTCCAATTTTTAATTCACGATTTAACAAAAATCACAAGACGAGCTTCAGATCAGCTGTGTGCTTATTAGCAGTCGCGACGAGACTGGGATATTCATGAATAAATGTATGTTTAAGGAACAAAGTTGAGTCGCGCTCAAAAGTATGCTATGAAAATGTGTGCCAGGCACTGCAGCAACTCCTTGCTCTATGTGCACGTGAGTGTGTGTGTGTGTGTGTGTTGGCTATAGCTTCAGTTCAAGTGCTACCAATTAGCTGCCGCTGTTAACGAAGCAAGCCAGTTGCACCTGACCCGTGGCCCGTGTCCCGTGGCCCCTGTCCCCTTGCCAATTTGGCCTTGAACTCGCTTTAGCCGGCACGAAACACCGCGCCAGTCGAATGAAAGTAAAAGTTGCACGTCGTCAGTGCCACATGCGGCATAGCTGCATGAATAATGTGAATGTTGCACATGTCTGCCTAGCCATACATATATACATATATATATGTATATATATATCACTGTGTGTGTGTGTGTTTGTTGTCCGCATGCTGCAAGCCTTTGACGAAGGTCGCTACTGCGACAGCCATTAGCTCAGCTACTTGCCACGTTGCCAACGTGCCACTGTGCCTCTGCCATTGCTGATGACGCCCGATGACGTCATGGTTGCAGCACAGCGTCTAGCCATTGGCCCAAGTCTCTGAAGCTCTCACCTGTGCCGCAGCTTTGTCTTATGCTGTGTTTGCTGCAACTGTTTTGCATTTATTTATTGGTCGCTGCGACAAAGTTGCTGCCACAGTTGCTGTCGGCACCGATTTATTTGCTGCCCCACCAGCCAGCCAACCAGCCAGCCAGCCAGCCGGGCTGTCGTTCATCTTTTTTTATGGCTTGCAGCTGACTTTTAGCTGTTGTCATTTGGCTGCTGCTGCTGCTTTTAGTTGCTGTTGCTGTTGTTGCTGTTGCTGATGTTGACATTTATTGGCCGTCAGCAACTTTTCGTTCGCAACACGCGAGCAACTTTCAAATTGCATTAAATCGCCCGCCTGCTGATTGACTTTCAATGACTTTCTGTGACTGTCTGTGAGGACAGCAGCAGCAATAACAGCAACAGCAACAGCAACAGCAACAGCAACAACATCAGCAACAACAGCAATCACAATTATAAGTTGTTTGTCAATATTAAAGGAGAGAAAGGCAAAGCTGTTTTTCATTGAGTCTGTCTCTTCCACTCTCTCTCTCTCACTCTCTCTAATTCTCTCTCTTTCTCGCACAATCAACCTTTCAGCATTTAATCAAAAGTTGAAATGTGATTGTTGTTTTCTAGCAGCTGCTGCTCTTATTGTTCATGTTTTGTGCTTGAGCTGCTAAGCTTAGTCCAGTGCTAAAGTCGATGAACAACTAGCACATACCCTGTAACTCAATTACCATTTTATACTTGACTCTTTTATAAATCTAAACTTCTATCAATCAACTCTGCTTACAGAGCTTATATTGAGAACTCTGGTCCACAGAGGCTGAACGAAACTATGAACCCTCTTGCAGCTTGTTGCAGCAGAGCATTTGTGTAATGCTCTAAGGAAACAAATGTAGTACAATGGAGCTAACAAATTAAAGTCAAATGTCAAAAAGGGCAAACAATAAGCGCATTGACTAAAGGGCGTGCGACAACAACAGCAGCAGCAGCAGCAGCAGTAGCTAAAGGACAGTAGCAACAACAACAGCTGCAAAGAAAAGTAGCAATAGAAACAGCAGCAGCAACAATAGCAGCAGAAAGAAAACTTGCAATACCAAGAGCAACAACAGCAATGAGCAGCAACACCACAGCAACATCAACAGCAACTACTACAAACAGCAGCAGGAGCAGCACTAGTAGCAACAGCAGCAACAGCAACAACTCTTGGCCTGTATAAATAATATTTTTGTTGAGGCGCCTCGTATGACAAAGTGTCCGCTTAAATGTGCGCGACACAGACACACACATGCACACACAAGCGCACACACAAGTTGTAGACATAGACCTATTGCGCACTCAAGTGGCAGCATTTATTGCTATTGCTGCTGCTGCTGTCGTTGTTGTTGCTGTTGTTGTTGCTGTCATAGTTCAAACGCCAAGAAGGGCAGCAACTGCAGCGCCGACGCTGACAGCGCTGCGCTCTATAATTCCTTTGTGAGTTGCTGCTGCTGCTGCTGTTGTTGCCTGCGGCTGAACGCCTCGCGTCAATTGATGAGCGTCGCTGCTGGCGCTGCCAGTGTCACATGCTGTTGTTGTTGTTGTTATCGAGTTGACATTTTTACAAGAGATTGTTATTGCTGTTGCTGCTGCTGCTGCTGCTGCTGTGGTGACAAACATGTCTTGTTGCTGCTGTAGCTGCTGCCAGCTGCTGCTGCTGCTGTCGTTCTGGTTGCTGCTGCTGCTGCTGCTGCTTCTGTTGTTGTTGTTGTTGTTGTGGAGCGTGTGCGAGCGCCTTCTCAGCTGTCAGCAGTCAGCAGTTTTTGCCATTTTTGTGTGTGTGTTCTTTGATTATTTAGATTCTTTTATAGTTTTTTTTCGGACAGCTTTTTGGGGCCTCAAATGTTGCTGGCGCTGTGGCAGTTGCCGTTGCTGTTGCAGTTGCAGTTGCAATCGGCGCGGCGCGGCGCACAAATAAACTAAGCGGAAGCGTCGCCAGTTAAACACGTTCCGCATACGCGCTGCCTGTCTGTGCGCGTGTGCGTGTGCGTGTGTGTGTTGTTCCAATACACGCAGTTCGTGTCGAACGTGTCCCGTTTCCTGTTTTTTCCACAATTTTTTTTTTGCGTTTTCTTTCCTGGTTTAACCCGGTTTTCCCGCCAAAAAAAAAAGAAGGAAAATGGGCTCGGAAGCAGCTGCTGCCCCAGCGGCTGGTGTTGTGTATTCTGTTTTTGTTTGAGTGTGTTAGCAACCTTTTAGTGTGGTGCGAAAGTAGTGCAACGGTGGTGCAGTGGAGCGGCTACAGCAACTGCTGCCAGACAGCCGGCTGGTGGGCGATATTTTAAGGATCTACAGCGCCCTCGAGAATGTCCTGTGCAACAACATGTAAGCGATGTCGATCGATCAGCCAGCTGCATTCATTTCGCTCATGCCACGTGGACCCCAGTTGCAATTTCACTTCACAAATCTCTCTCATCTCACACAGATTGCACAAAAATCAAATATTCACGAGGCGAATGCATACGAATATTTTGTGTAAAAACTTAAAAAGGACCAAAAAATCAATTTGGTACGCAAATCAAATTCGTTTGTGTGTGTGTGTGTGTGTGTGTGTGTGTGTGTGTGTGTACGGCTGACCCAGTCTAAAATAAAATACATGTTTTATTGACCGTTTCGCAGCGACAAGGATGGAAACATCAGCTCCAGACGCAATTCGAACAGCTTGCACTGAGCGAAATAGTCTAGCAACCTTTCTATACATATATATATATATATTTATAATAAAAAAGATATATATATGTATATTTAAATGTACAAATATACATGTCTATAAAGAAAACCTTGTCGAGGTCTTAAAATCGAGCTTTGCTCAGCATCTTTGTTTCAAACTTAAAAACTTAAATCCGTTGAAATTCTCCTTATTTTGAAGTACAATTAGCCATTAGAAGCTTGGTCGGAAGTATTTAGATAATTAACTGATTTATATATATATTTCATTAAAATAGATTTTTTATTGTTGTTAATATTGAAACTATAGGAAATATAATACGATAAAAATAATGGTTCATAGCACAGCAATCAAAAGAAATAACTGAAATTAAAGAGTTAATTCTTGTTGTTGTTGAATATAAGGGTTTGATCTACACTGAAGATATGGAATATCAAGTTGGAACTGATTTATAACAGTTGCCAAAAATATTCACACAATGCAAATTTCCATTTCTTTTTTTGGCTTTTGGCAGTTTCAAAATGTTGCAGAAAAAATGAGACAAAAAATGAGAAATAAATTGGAATTTGATTTGAAATTGTAAAAATATTTAAGAACAATATTCGAATGAAGAATGAATGAATTAAAAATGAATTTAGAACAATACTTAGCTTACTTGTAGAAGTTTTACATAATAGGGCTGAAAAAAGAGTTACATGAAATTCTGGAAAGTAAATGAAGAAATTTAAGGAGCTCGGAAAGCTGCAAAATATATTTGTTTGATGACTTCTACTTCTGCCGAGGGCTGCATTTAAACGAATTTGTATGAAAAGACATTTTATTGTTAACATTAAATTAGTTGCATACAAAAAAACTAAAATTTCATATGGAAATCTGTGAGTTAGAATACAGTAATTTTGTATACCTCGAACCCATTAAAATGTATGTATTACTTATTAAAATGTATGTAACAGGCTGAAGGAGGCGTGGCAGACCCCAGAAAATATATATTCTTGATCAGGGCGACGAGCTTACTCGATTCAGCCGTGTCCGTCCGTCTGTCCGTATGTATGAACGTATCGATCTCAGAACCTATAAGAGCTAGAGACTTGAAACCGAGTTTGTTTTGACAAAATCGATAACTATTCTCGTTTTAATGTTATCGATTAAAAACCTCGTCGAAATGTAGTTGCAAAATGATGTCTCGTACGTTTTATGAGCTTGAGTCTCCGAGAAATATGTTTTGAGGCTTATGTATATATATCTTACACAATTTTGGTTTTTGTTATATTTTGGATGCCGTCTCTAAGTTGTAACCAATTCTTATAATTGAAGATCATTTGCAAAAATATCCAATATGTGAATGAGTTTGCATTTCTACCAAATTGACAAATATGCAATTGAATATATAAATCATATGCTGAACATTTCATTGAAATCCATTGGGCAACAAAAAAGTTATTAAGCAAAACGTTTGGCCTATTGGCAAAAGCACGTGGCAGGCAGCGCCAACTATCAGCTGTTTTTAGTTTAAGTTTTAAAATCTTACATTTCTTCTGCTTTAATAAATACATAACTGGGAATATTTAAAAACGCCGATCGGACGGGATTTAAGACAACTCCTAGTCGGACATCAGCGACAAGTTTTTATACCCTGAACCCATTGAAAATGGGAAATCAGGGTATAATGGTTTTGTTAAGCTGCCAAATGTATGTAACAGGCAGAAGGGGGCGTGGCAGACCCCATAAAGTATACATATTCTTGATCAGGGAGACGAGCTGAGTCGATTTAGCCCTGTCCGTCTGTCTGTCTGTCCGTCTGTCCGTATGTCCGTATGTATGAACGCGTCGATTTCAGAACATATTAGGCCTAGAGACTTGAAATTTTTTTGTTTTACTTGTTTTTTATATATGTTCTATAACACGCCTTGGCTGAAGCAGTATTGTTTCTTCGGCAAAAAGCAAGGGTTTTTGAACACGAAATTCCAAAATAAATCCATATTCTTCAAACTAACAAAAGTTACTTCAGTCAGAATGCCTAAAAATCATATCAATTTAATACTACGAGTAGTAGCACCATTTGTGTGTTAACCTACGAACTTTTAAGCCCAACTGTTACATTGAGCTTATTATCATTTTCATTGTATTTGCATTGCATTGATTATAAGATATCAATGTGGCTTATATTAATATATATAACATATATATATGTATATAGTAAAAGTATATACATATATACATATTTACATATATTTATATTTATATTTCTTTCTATAAATTTTGATCAATGTCTTTTTTCAAGTAATTTTTTCGTGCTGTGTAGCAGTTGCTGTTTGTAATAAAATATTATTCTTTAATATGCAAGGAAATATTCATTTGATTTTCCCAAATGATCTCAATAAATCATGCATTTCTCTACCCTGCAATGTGTAAAAGGGGTATATTGTGTTTGTACCAAACTTCAATCCACTAGCCGAAATTCTTTGAAGCTCATTCTTGAATGTCTACATACTCTTATTATATACGGGTAGCAGATAGATGAAAGCACTTTCATCAATTGTCTGTCTATAAAATCAGGTTCATCTTAACTAGGATAAGTCTACATCGGACGTAACTTGTTGTTTTTTGATATTTTGATCGCTGTATAAATATTTGATATTAATTATTGAATCAGAGTCCATATATTACTTCACATGGATATCTCCTTCATCTTCATCAATTCTATTCACGCTTCTCAATATATGTAATTCGTAAATGTGTTGAATGAAGGCAGCTCAAATGATTGTTACAGCTGCTTATTATGTCAAGTACAGGGTATCTGGCAGTCAAGCAATACCAAGTAGGCCGCGTGTCTGCTTATCAAACTACATTTATTTGTTGGTTATGTAGCCAATCGATGATTGTGCCATTTAAGCCTTCAGTCGGCTTAGCGCAGCCAATCGATATGTTATCGATATCTTATCGAAATGCTAATTGAGCCATTGCCAGTGCTGAAACGGAAGTAAACAAGGAAATGGGAAACCACAAATTTTGCACCCATTGCTTTCGCCACAATCGCAACAAACAGTTGGCCAAACACATCAAAGCTGATTGGCCAGCTAACTGACTGACAGACTGATAGACAGACTGACAGACTGGCAGACTGACTGACTGACTGACTGACTGGCAGCTAAAGCGCCATTAAAGCGAACACTTTGCGTGTTTTGTTTGCCTATTGCTTGCGCTGCTGTTTGTTGTTCGCTTGTCTAAGCCCCAAGACGGTCTGTAAATGCAGACGGACGGGCATATTTGTAGTGTATATACGTCCATGTGTGTGTGTGTGTGTGTGTGTGTGTGTGTGTATGGAATTTACATACTAATTTATGTGCATACATACATATATACTTATATATATATATAACTTGCCAATGTGGAGCAGCTGTCTATAATTACACGTGTGTGTGTGTGTGTGTGTGTGTGTGTATTTTGGTCTGTTTATAGAGAATTGTGTAACCGACACACAGCAATAAAATTAAAAGTAAAAGTAACAGAAACAAAATTTTGCGCCACTTGCTGGCGCTCGCCTTCCCTCAATCTATCTCTCTCTCGCTCTCTCTCTGTCACTCCCACACTGATTTGCACGCGGCAGCTGTCTCGCTTGCACGTGCTCTAGTCCA
>JAWNPC010000953.1:7205000-7245000 GCA_035045365.1 Drosophila leonis | reverse complement strand
ACATACATACATACATACATATACATATGTATGTTTGTATGTATATATTTGTATTGGCTCTGTGCTTGGCGCATGCTTAGCCCATATTTCGCTAAGCCAAACCATGGCCTAGCCACCCGCCACCCTCCCGCCGCCCTCGCCGCCCTCGCCGCCCTCGCTGACCATCGCTGCAACCCTGGCCTGGCCGCAAGAGCCATAACAATGACACATTTGCCGCAACTGTCGTCGTTTATTTACGTTTATTTAATGTCAAGCGACTAACTGTTTAATTGTCTGCATGCATACATACATACATACATACCATACATGTGTATATGTATATGTGTCTATAAACAGATCTCCCTCTGTGTGTGTGTGTGTGTGTGTGTGTGTTTGTGGTGTCTCTTGGGGCTTTGCTGGCGCCTGGTGGCGTATACTTAATATTTAGTTTTGTAATTATATGCGCGACCCCAAGCCAAATTGTGCTTAATTAATTAATTAAAACACAGCAGCAACAGCAGCAGCAGCAGCAACAACAATAACAACAATAAAAACAACAACGCAGAGACAATTTTTGTTGTTTCTTTTCTTGTTCTGTTTTGCCGCTGGCTTAGTTTGCCGCGTGGCGCCAAGCTGAGCGCAGCTCGACGGCGTTTAAGACACACGCACACACGTGCACACGTACACACACCTGCTGCCGGGCGGCGGGATGTTTAGCCCCACTAAAAACCCGCTTAACAGCTGCTCGCAGCAGCAGCAGAGAGCGACAGATGTGCGAGAAACAGCTGTGCGCGCGTGTGCGAGCGAGACGCACATATGCCAACGACCTTGTGAAACGCAATGAAATGAAATGAAACGGAACGGCAAACCGTTAAGCGAATAACATGCGAAACAAAGCACAATTAATTACAAGCCTAAATTCCAAAGACACAACACAAAAAACGCAATCAAAACAAAACAAAAAAATAAAAGAAACGAAAAGAAAAATACGAAAAATAAAAACAAAAAAAAAACAGGAAATGCATTTAGCAAATGTTGTTTCAGGCTGTGTGCTTAAAAGTAGACTATGCTTAAGTTTGACAGCAACAACAGCAACATGTGGCCAAACAGCAATACCAAGAGCAACACAGCCCAACAATTAACCAAGCTACAACAGCAACAACAACCAGCAACAGCAACAACAACAACTACAGCCAGCAACTTTTTGTCATTTAGAAATAGTTTTCTAGTTGTCAGCAAATGAATGCAACTTTTATATGTATTTATATATGACATATGTATATGTGTATGTGTATGTGTATGTATGTACGTGTAGTTAAACTTATATGTAGCACTGTTTAAGGCATTCGGACAGCAGCTTAACATGAATATAGTCTCTCTCGGTCTCCCGGCCAAAAGTTTGACACAAAAGTTTGAGCAACACCCAACAAAACTTTAGCGCTCAACTGTAAACAAGCCGCAGAAGAAATGTTTCTAGGGCTAGGGAAACACAGTTAAATAACAGTTGAGCAATATAGAAAAGTCTGATCACTTTTTAATTTGTCTTCATAGAGAAAAGAGAAAGGGAAGAGAGACGAGATAGCAAAATTGAGTGTAGATAGAGTAGATAGTATAGATAGTAGTACATGCATCATAGATCAATCTATGAATGAAAATAAATAAATGAATAGAGTAGATTGTATAGATAGAAAAGATAGCTTAGGTAGATTGTATAAACAGTATAAATAGCTTAAAAAGTATATATATATGGTATAAATATAGTAGATATTATATAGATATTACAATAGGTAGTATACCTAGTACAGATGCTATGGATAGTACAGATTGTATCGAAAGAAAAGATAGTCTAGATATATTATAGATAGTATAGAAAGTATAGATATAGTGGATATTATAGATAGTATAGATAGTACAGATGCTATGGATAGTACAGATTGTATCGAAAGAAAAGATAGTCTAGATATTATGGATAGTACAGAAAGTATAGATATAGTAGATATTATAGATATTATAGATAGTACAGATTGTATCGAATGAAAAGATAGTCTAGATAATAAAATATAATAGATAGTATAGAAAGTATAGATATAATAGGTATTATACACATAAAAGATATTATAGTAGAGTATGTTCTGTATATACATATATATAGATGGTATACATGGTATATAGTATAGCTGGTATAGCTAGTATAGCTAGTATAGATAGTCTCGATTTCTCTATAACAAATGAAGTAGATAGTATACATAGAATAGATAGTTTAGATGATATAGATAGAATATATAGTCTAGATATTGTAGATAGAATAGAAAGATAATGTACTAGTTTAGATAATATAGTTACTATAGATAGTATAGAAAGTTTACATTATGAAAGCATTGTTTTCGGTCAAGCGAGCAATAATAAGTTCAGTTCTTCGCAAGATAATATCTTTTTTGCTATCTTTGATCAAAAACACAAAAGTTGTCTCAAAAAACCTTATTTATTCGAACGCAGCTTTCTTTGAGAGAGTAGATAAAATCCATGCGAAAACTTTTGATTCAATTGATATTTACTATGTCAGCTATGTGATATAGTTCAAATCTAGTAAATTTGGAAAGACACATGCAATGCTTATTAGAATTGATAACTTTGGTTCAGTTGGCTGGTTTCGAGCTTATTTGTTAGTTGATTACTTCTGGATCACTAGATTTGGATATAAACATTCACAAAAACTGTGCAGATTCATTGCTTTCCTTCTCAATTTTAACTTCAGCAAGCATCGTTACAGACAGTGGCTGCTTCATTTCTTTCTGGCTAATCCTACTAGGCTATAACCAGTTGAGAATTCTATGGTTGCAGCTTTAGGAAAGGGAGCCAAAGCAACTGAAGTCAGCTTCTATTATCTGTCTGAGTGGGAATTACACTTTAATTTTATACATAAGTGCAGAAGCTAAATCAAGTCATAAACTGTATCTGTATCACTTATATTATTCACTAGTTCCAATTAGTTTCACTTACCTTTCAGTTTGCCATGAATGATGGCTAGTGAAGACTCTATGTTGAATAATAAATATGTTTATATATATATATATATATAGTATATACCAAATATATATTACAATGAAACAAAATGCAGTCTTAAAGTTTGGTTTTTATTTTGGACTTTGGCAGCACTTGCGGGCACTTCACAAAGTTTCTGCTTTACTGATATTCCAAATGGCCATAAAAGTAAAAAGTTATACCTTTTCTCATGAGCTGCCTGCTTAAACTTGAAATCATAGTTCGTCATGAAAGTATGCAGCTAAGTAAGAAGCTGAGCTCTTGTCCTCAAAAGCAGAAAATGAAATGCAAATTATTTTCAACATTTACCACATTTTGTGGTCTTTCAAGTTTTGACAAGCTTTGCAAAAGTATTTCAAAATATATAAATATATAATTATACATATATATATATAGTCTATATATAGTCTTATGTATAGTCTATGGCTACACTAACAATTTAAGCCAAAGCATTGTATAGCAATGATTTATTTAAATGAATTTCAATATCAATTAGAAATATTTTAAATGTTTAATATTTAAATTTGAATAAACTGTTTTTAATAAATTGAACAACGAAACTAATTCTTCTGTTTTGAGGGTTTTTTCTTAAAATAAAAGTTTTCCCTATCACATACTTTTTTCGAAATTCCAATACATATCTTAAATTAACTATTTATCATAATAGAAAAGACAATAAAGTCTGAACTCTTAAATTGTAAAAATATTGGGACATCCAAAAATGTTTTTTATAATTTATTGTGAATAAACAAATAATTCTACTGCAGGAAATTATTTTTATTTTCAAAATATATAAAAGCAATTTTAAATCTAAATTTACATTTTATATATTTAATTTCATTAAATGTTCATCTATAATGTACAATAGCTCAAACGTAATTCAACAACTAAGCTCGAATATCCAAATACTAAAATAAATACTTTTGGTCATGCCCTAAGGCATATGCACTGCGCGTTATCAGGATAGCGCGCCCTTTTCATTGTATCATTGCACAATTTTCTCTGTTAGTGTTGAATATTTTCTATATTATTCAAGCTGTAGTCCTTAAATTTGTCTCCTATTAAGCTCTATTTTATTCTTCTTAAAATAAAATTCAATTGGGTTCTGGATCGTTTCTGCAAGTATGTTAAAAACAATGTTGCAAAAAGCTTACACAAGACGGATGCTAAAAATTGGTCATCAGGATAGCGCACCCAAATTCAATAGCGAATATCTCACTCGTTTTGACAACCACAGTTACCAAATTTTTTCTTGAGGTCATAAAATTGATATTCTTGAAGAAAAATGTTACTTTAAGTAGATATGATTATTTCTTCTTCGGGTAAAAATCAAAGATTGAAGCTTGTTTTGATTCCCTTCCCGACTATGTGGACAAAAAATCACTATAAAAGCTGACAGATATGAGAAAACTATTATTTATTTTCTTGGAAATTATGAATTCCACTGAAAAAAACTTCATTAGCAGTAACAGGCATGAAGATCCACTCGATCCACTCTGAGAAAAGCATCTCATTCACATTACTTGTCTTAAGATATCCAGGAAAGAATTGGTGTTAAAGCGAGTTTTATAAAGGCTTAAAGATTTTATCGGAAGCCGATGACGCGCAGTGTATGTATAATATCCCTTAAGTCAAAGTCTCTCTAATGAGCGAATGAATTATTTTCATATTATACTAGTCTAAATATAACTCAAGAAGTTTTTCGCTATACAATAAAGTCATACATGTCTAATACCAATTATATTATAATTGATTCAGTTATTCCTGATTGGGCATGCCTCATAGTGGGTGTATCTAAAGAATCGTTTCATTTTATAGAAGACTTATGCATGTTATATATGCTATATATGAAATTCATGAACCTTCATCAACCAAGTCCGTTCATACGGACTTACGTCTTGCCAACAGAGCATTACACAAAACCCATATACTCTACTCACAGCGTGAGCGAGTAATAAATTGGATTCACTTTCAACAGATTTGTGAATGGATATAATAAGTGGAATACATAATTTCACCTGTTACTCTGTCTCTATTCAATAAGTTGATTGCATGGTGCAGTTTTGCTCAAGCTCAAAGTGCTTGAGACAAGATTTCAGCTGATGTCATTTGGGGCTTTAGTCGCTCGGTCTTTGGCGCTTGCCAAATTTTTGATTACACCTTTGACTCGGATTTGGTTAGAGCACTCATTAGATGCCAGCATAAGACTGCAATTTATTAAATAATAGACTCGAGAGCTGAGCTGATATCTGATCACAAGGCAAGAGGCAAAAGACTGCCAATTGCTTTGTTGTTGACTGCTAACTAAATGTATGTGTGTGGGTGTGTGTGTGTGTGTGTGTGTGTGTGTGTGTATTGCAGTGTTAATATAAACTAAGCAAATGCTGTGCCGCAAATGGAGTTGTGTGCCACAAGTACAGTGAAGCACAGCCAGCACGACCAACACGACAATAAATCACAATAATAATACAAAAAAAGTACAAATAAATTGGAAAAAAAACGGCTAGAAAAGGAGCAGAGATTGTGTGCTGGCCGTCATGTTGCAGCAGCAGCAGCAGCAGCAGCAGCAGCAGCCGCAACAGCAGCAGCAGCAGCAGCAGCATCAACAACAACAACAGCAGCCCCTGTGGCCAGGACCAGACCAGCAGCCAGCCGTGTGTAAGCGTGTGTGAGTGCCGTCCAGGATATACGAGCTGCACACACACAATCGAGCAACATGCAGATGATACTTGTTGCTGGCGGGTAAGTTAAAAAAAGCAAGAAAACTCTGACCAAAGGGCAATGGAAAGCAGCCCCACTCCATGTGTGTGCGTGTGTGTGTGTGTGTAATATAGGAATCTGTACGTAACTCGATGTCTAACCAATTGCAGCTCTCAATCAAAGCCTCGAATCGCAAAACTCAATATATGCATATCAATACGCTTACTCAGTATTCCTCTATGCTTTTGCTTTCTCGCATCGTGCACATTGCTTCTCGTTGGCTTTGCTTAACGCTCGATTGCAATTGCAATTGCAATTGCGATTGCATTTCGATGTAGTACTGTACGCTCCGTTTCCCGCTCCCCATCTATTCGTCCACTTCAATGCCAGACTAATCACTGACTCTCTTTCTTTCTCTTCCTCCTTTGCAAATGTTTCAAACAAAAATTGATGTGCTGCAACCTTCAGGTAAGTCGAAACGATAAAAATACCTTTTATATATATATTGTATTTAAATTTAAAGAGTTACTTGACGAATACTTCAAGTAGGTATCGATCTATTTGATTGTAAAACTCTTTGAGAATTACAAGCTGCTTGAAGAACAAGTAGCGTAAACATTCTTCTTTATAACAAACTTGTTTTGAAGTGGTTATCAAATGTTCTTTATATTGTTTCTTATATAACAGCTTGGTTTTTGACAGCTACATACACATATATTGTATTGTATATAGTGGTTCGATTTGTAATTGCAAAAGCTAATGGGAGTGACAAGAATTTTTCAAACGTGCATCTTAGTAGTTTCATAGAATAATAGTTATGCGAGCAGATGATTATGGCTCTATGAATCTGTTGTTGATATTGGTCAAGAACTAATTATGCTCATGAGTATAGGCTTTGTGCAATGTCCGTCTTACTAACCGTCCGTCTGTCCGCCTGTCCGTATGAACGCAAAGCATTTTGCCGCCATTGAAGCTAGAGACTTTGAAATTTGGAACATATACTCGTGGATACCCTAGAATTATAAAGTGTCAAGATTTTCCCGATACGCCCACTAGGGGCGTGTTAGTTAAAATGCTAGACAGTTGAAATTTGAAACGTATACTCTATATACTTTAAATTTAGAAACTCCAATCAGTTTGCCAAAAATTATTTTATATACCAATTATGATTAATTCGGTCGTGAATGAGTATTCTGAAGTCGGTAACTCCCGACTGCAACGTTTTTACTTGTTTTTTTCTTGTAGTTACATATTTTTATGCCCTGAGCCCATTGAAAATGGAATTTATATTGCTTCTGTAAACGTGTATGTAACAGCCAGAGCGAGACGTGATAGACCTCAGACCTGAGTCGATCTACTCGATGTTCGTCTGTGTGTTTGCCCGTCTAAATGTTTGTCCGTTCGTATGAACGCAACAATCTCGTAAGTCACAATAGCTAGAGAACAATTTTTAAGTGAATAGTGCTATAAGCCACACGCAGTTAGAGTTTATTATATTCTTTTCGAAAGCTCATCCCAATTTCTTATTATCCATAAAAATTTATAATTTGATATCGCTTTTAAGCGTATCTTGAATGATCTGAAGATTTCAGCTTTACTGTGTAAGTCCCTGTAATGAATACAGAGATTTTGTATACTTCGAATTTTGGATACCCTCAACACTTCCCCCCCTAATTTGCAAAAAACCTATTTCAAATACTACTTGTGCTTTGGCAAATACACACATATGAATGTAGATATATTGTTCTAGAAAGTTGATTTAAAGTCTATCAAGACTAAATTTAAGTGCCCATAGGCTTATGCGTGCGTTTATTTGTATGTGTGCAGATTGGAAAATCAGCTGCTCGCAGGGTTCAGGATATCTCCTAGTCGGGCACTCCCTATTAGACCACTCTTACATGTTTTAAAATGTTATCTAATCTTTTATTCTCTCATAATTTTGAAAGTACAATAAATCTTATATTGTGTCTATAGACTTAATCAAACTTATATCGATAATTAATCGAAACACCAAACAAGGTAATTCAGTCGCTTTCTACATTTAATATTATCTTATCGTGAGTGCGAGTGTAATCGACATAGAGAGAGAGCGAGAGAGAGAGAGAGAGAGAGAGAGTATTTGGTCTATCAAATTAAGCATACGTAAAGGTTCTCACAGTATCTTTCTATGTCTCTCTGCGGTTCGATGTTTATTATTATTAAAGTCATGTCTATCATTATTGTCTATAACATTGTATGCCACTTAATCTTAGTAAATTGTGAATAGGGTATATTGATTATTAAAGAATTAAGAGAATTTAATCTGCAACATATCAAGCTCTTTGTGCTTATATTGGACAACTCCATTTATTTATGATTTATATTTTTTAAAATGACATTAATCTCACAAACTCGATTGAAGAAAATAAATCAAGATAAAAAACTTTTGTCTTGCTAATAACATGCTAAATAAAGGGATTATCTATGTAGAGCTACAAACCAAATGAAAAGCGGCAACTTTTACTCCTAATCAAATTTATTCCCAATTAATTACCAGAAAAATTATAAAATAGATATGAAAATGTTGAATTTGTTTAACATTTTATATAAGTCTGAGTAATAAATCAAGGAAAAAGTTCATAACTTAAAGTTCGGTTCGCATTTGTAGTAGTCGAAAGGATTGAAGTGAGTGTATCTGGCAACTGGAAGCTTCCACTGTATCAGCTTAGATTCTCTCGCCGATTGGCTTGATTGTGAGCTCGTGTATTTGCACATTTGGTGGGGTTTGAATGCAGTAGCTGATCGCATCGGCAACATCTTCGGAGCGCAGCATGGGAATCTCGCCTGCAGGCATTGGACCTTTACCCATTATTTCGGTATTCACGCCGCCGGGACTGATGCTCTATGAAGGACAAACAGCGCAGTATAGCAAGTAGCTTAGAGGGTATTCCAGATGCGACTCACTGTGATCTTTGTTCGTGTGCCCATGTTGAGGAACTCTTGGCGCAGCACCTCGGTCATTGCGGTGATCGCATACTTGGAGGGCGCATACATATTAAGACTAACCGTCGACAGATTGGGCACCAGATGCCCGGCAACGCTGTTCACAATGAGCACGTGTCCGTCGTTGACCTTGCGACGCTGGAGCGAACGAAATACCTCGCGCGTACACCAGGTAACGCCCAACACATTGGTGTTCAGAATGGCGTGCACATCGTCGCTGTTGCCCTCGTTGACGAGTTTCATCATTGGGCGGATAATGCCAGCATTGTTGACCAGCACATCGGCGCCGCCTAGCTCTTTGTCGATCCAGGCAACTGTGTCGATCACTTGCTGCTCAACGCTCACGTCACAGATGCGATAATGAAAGCGTTTCGCCTGCTTCTGTGGCAGCTCTGACTTTAGTTCCTTCAAACGATTTTCGCGACGTGCCAGACCCACAACGACCATGCCCTTGGCCACCAAATCCTTGCAACAGGCGGCACCGATACCCGAACTGGCACCGGTTACCACAGCCACACGATTCAACCAGCGATTCATGATATTAATTCGGATTTACTCTCAAAAGAACTTCTAACAATATGAACAGCTGTTGTCAAAGCCACAATATAACCGCTACGTTTTGGGCAATCTTGCTTTTATAGTGCTATCGCTTTAGCATGAGTAGCTACTTGTCAGCTGCTTTATCTTCTTGTTGGTCAATCCCTCTCAATAACATACATAAATATTGGGTATCTCAGCTTGCTGATTTGAAAGCTAGACGTCATGCTCAAATCAATGTTTACCTCCTGCTCAGCTGTTTGAACTTAATCTACGTTTCGTGAACACACGAAAAAAATAGAGATAGAGAGAGCAAGAAAGAAAGTTAATCTAAAAGCTCTCACAGTATCTCGCTTTGTTAATCATCATTATAGTCAAGTTCTTTACCTGATTTTTAATTGAAACCATAAAGACAGAAAACAGCAGATGGGAACATATATATATATATATATATATATATATATTTATATATGTGTAGGTCTAAAGATAAGAACTTAAAAAAGTTTGTAAAATAGTCTATAGTTAAAAGCTTTCCAAGCTCCACGATCGATCAAATTAAGTTTTGTTTTTATTTAAAAAAAGGAAATAAATATAAAATATAAAATATAAAATATAAAATATAAAATATAAAATATAAAATATAAAATATAAAATATAAAATATAAAATATAAAATATAAAATATAAAATATAAAATATAAAATATAAAATATAAAATATAAAATATAAAATATAAAATATAAAATATAAAATATAAAATATAAAATATAAAATATAAAATATAAAATATAAAATATAAAATATAAAATATAAAATATAAAATATAAAATATAAAATATAAAATATAAAATATAAAATATAAAATATAAAATATAAAATATAAAATATAAAATATAAAATATAAAATATAAAATATAAAATATAAAATATAAAATATAAAATATAAAATATAAAATATAAAATATAAAATATAAAATATAAAATATAAAATATAAAATATAAAATATAAAATATAAAATATAAAATATAAAATATAAAATATAAAATAAAAAAATAAAATAGCTTTTAAACTAAAGAACTTGTTCATTCAAATGTAACGAAGTTTTCTTAGATTTCAAAGCTCAGTCTAAAGCTTTTAAAGAGCGAAGCATATTATAATTTGTGTGATGGAGGCTATAATATAGAGCTGATGCTTTATGTTAGCTTCAATTTCAATTCTTAAAGCGCCTAAGCTTACTTAGCCCGAAAGCTTTTGTTTGCTAAGCATTTGAGCAGAATGAAAGGTGAAGCTCAACTTTGAGGTTTGCGTCCTATGTCGCTTTGCAAGCTCATCGAAAGCTTGTGAACATGTTCAACAAAAAGCTTTGTATGTTGGCCTCAACAGCAACAAAAGCTCCAAAGCACACACACACACACAGACCGATAGAGGGAAGGCTTGTAAATGCATTTGCGCATATGCTTATTAATAATTGCATTACACATACGCCGCGTAGGCGCGCTACAAATGCAACTGTTATTGTTGTTGCTATTGTTGTTGCTGTTGTTGTTGCTGTTGTTTGCTGCTGTTGCGCTGCTGTTGCTATTGGCATTTGTGTGCAGCCTCTGCGGCGCCAGTGGCTTTCAGCTTGGCGCGTTCAAGTGCACACGTGACACAAAGCGCAGCACACACACTGAGAGAGAGAGAGAGAGAGAGAGAGAGAGAGAGAGAGAGAGAGAGCGACAGAGCGTGTAAGTGAGGCGGCGCTTACATTGAGTTGTAGTTGCATTATATTAATCATACGCCGCGTGCCAAAGGCCAACAAAAAAATGGCCACGGCGCCCGGCGGCTTTTTAAAGCAACACATAAATAATACAGATAGCTGGCAGAGTGTGAGTGCGTGTGTGTGTGTGCGTGTGTGTGTGTGTGTGTGTGTGTGTGTGGACGCTTTTAACCTGCCTTACACGCACACGCACACTCACACACACACACGCACACACTCAAGCGGAACACACACTCATATAGCCCTTTGACTTTTTTGAATTCGATTTTCGCTTTTGTCGTCTGTTTCTCTTTTCATTTACACTTTTCACCTACTTTCGGCTTTTGGCCTACACCTGTGTGTGTGTGTGTGTGTGTGTGTGTGTGTGTGTGGCTATTATTGTTGTTTTTATTATTGTTGTTCGTGCCACACGCTTCACTGCGCTCGCTGACCGGCGCTGGTCGGCGTGTCGCCTGTTTGCCTGTTACTCCCTGTCGACCCGCCCCGCCGCTGGCCGTCCGTTGCCTCTGCCGCTTTCATTGGAGTCGCGACCGCGTTCTTTTGGTCAGTTGAGCCGGAGCCGTTTGCCAGGGCTTTTAGCCTTACCAAAAGGCACGCCCCTCCCTGCCAGCCCCTACCCACTTGTGCTCAGGCATGTTCAGTCAGTGCTTCGCTTAAATATATTTTTTTTGGTTTATTTTTTGCCAGCTTCTGCTTAAGTCCGAGTGCGAGTTCTAGTCCGAGTTCTAGGCAAGTTTTCTAGCTGCCGATGTTGTTGTTGTTGTTTTTTAACTTTATTTTTTTCGGTGTTCTTTTACTTGTTCGTGCCAAGTGGCACTAAAACTATTTGCCTTTGCTTTTGGCAGTGGCTCGTTGTTGTTGGTGCGGCTGTGGCAGGCACCTGCCCGGCACGCAACACGCAGAGTGCAGCTGTGTGGCGGCAGCAGCACGGCGTCTGCCGAGCAGCACATTGCAGCAAATCGCACGTGCTTGAGCTGCGACTCGGCCAACGAGCGGTGACTCGGTTGCTCGTGGGGCGGTTCGGCCAATGTGTCGACTGGGCCTTCGGTTGTATTTTGGGGCTCGGCTGGCTGCGGCTGCCGCTGCCCGGCTCGACTCGGCTCGGCTCAGCTCAGCGTGCTGGGGCATTGGCTGTGCCAGCAGCGGCTGTGGCTGTGGCTGTGACTATAGCTGTGACTGTGGCTCTGCCACCGACTCCATTTGCAGCGCTCAGTCGTCGCAGTCGCAGTCACGTCGTCGCAACGTACCGCGTTTCACGTAGCGCACGCGGCGGCTCTTGTCGTTTACGTTACGCCGAGCTAGGCAGTAGTCGAATCGCTTGGAGTCAGTCGATCACTAGCTAAATCAAAAAACGCTCAGTCAGTCAATCGGTCTATCGGTCTATCAGTCTATCAGTCTATCAGTCTATCAACCAATCGGTCAATCAGTCAATCAGTCAGTCAGTCAGTCAGTCAGTCAGCCTGTCATTTGTTTGTTTGTTGTTTTCGAATTTTTTTTGTTTCGAGTTGGTTTCTTGTGCCTCGTGCAGTTGCCCGCCTCGGGGCCCGGCAGACGCGTGCAACATTCCGTTTCCCGCTCGCGTGCGTGCTCGTGTGTGTTTGTGTGTGTTTTTTTCTAATTTTTTTTGACGTTGTTGTTATGCGTGTCAACGTGAACTGCAGCTTGAGAAAGGTGCTTAAAGCGTCGCTCAAAACTTTTGCCTGCAACTCCAAAATGCAAAAAAAGAAACAAAAACAAAAAGGAAGAAGTCGAAGAAAGAGCAGAAATTTAGCTGCAACTGCTGCATGCCACATGCTACAAGCCAATAAAAGTCTTGAGACTTGCTGCAGCAGTTGTGACGCTGTTTCTTCGTCTCCGTTGCAGTGTCTCCCTTGCAAGCCACTTGCTCTCTCGCTTTTGCTCTTTGTCATTTGTTTATTTACCTTAATTAATGCAACGTGCAATGTGCACCGTGCAACGTGTAACGGGCAACGTGCAGCGGGCAACGAGCACTGAGCACTGAGCACTGAGCATTGGGCAGCATGCAACGTGCAGCATAATTTGCCTAGACTAAAGGCGCCCAACAGCCCGCCCTCACGCCCTCCCTGCTGCCGCTGCCACTGCTGCCACTGCTGCCCCTGCCCCAGCCCCTTAAGTCAACTTGCAACTTTGCTGCCTAGCAACTCTTGCCTCTTGCAAATGGCTCAGCTGCTGGAAGCGCACTTAATGAATATTTTAGCCAAGTTAATTTCCATGGCTCGAATACGCAGCAGGCATCGAAGCTGAACTTAGCCTCTAACTTTAATTTGCTTTTCTATTTCAATTTCAATTTCTATTTCTATTTCTATTTTTGTTTTGGGTTACATAAGCCTTGGGGCTTTAACTTCAATTGAAGCCTAAATTAAATTCCAATTCAAATAGACTCAAAAGCAGAAATATATAAAATTCTTGATTTGCTGAAATTGAAATAAATAAACGAAAACATGCAATAAATCAAGTAAAAAATTGTCAAAGCGTTTCGCATACAGCAACAAGGACCACAACTTCAAAAGAGTCAATAATATAAATTTACATATCTGTATTTATATTTATTTATATATACATCTATATATTTTTTTTATATATATATATATGCACGTATGTGTATGAATAATAAAATACAAATGTTGCGCATACGACGCGTTGACGGCGTCACCAGCAGTTGACCCAAATTAAATATTTTTATCAGCAAAGAAAAAGAGCACAAAGTATTATATAGAAAACATAAAACATATTTGATTAAAATCCAGCTAAAAACTAACTCAAAGCTAAGCCTTCGACGCCACCTGGCGCCAGATGGCGCTCTAATCATTTAAACATTTCAAATTTGATTCTTGCTTTACTTTTTTTTTAACATTTTGTTAAATTACATTTTGAGCTTTACCAATTATAAAAAAATAAATTTACATTTTATATTAATTTAATTCAATTTGCAACTTAACAAAAAAGAACCAACAAAATTCTGCGAGTAAGTAAAATGGTAGAACGCATATTTTTTCAAGCATATTTGATTAAGTTGTGTCTTTTTTCAATGAATAAATGAGTTGAGTATATTTGAGAACTGCATCAATGATTAATGATATTTTTAAAGTTAAATTAAATGAAAAACCAGCAAAAAAAGTTAATAGAATATCAATTTGAGCATTGACTTCTTTATAGATAACAAAAGCATTTAAAAAAAATATATTTTAAAGACAAAAACATCATTAATCTTGGAAAAATACATATGAAATATAATAATATAGATACTAAATTTGCTTAATAATTACTTTTTTTATTATTGATAATAAAAATAACATTTAATATTTTAAAATATTTCCACCAAATATCAAGAAACTAAAAACATTTCATAAATCTTTTTAAATAAAATACATATAATATAAATTTAAAAAAAAAAAACTAAAGACATAAATACCAAATAAATAATGAAAATTAAAAATATATTAATGAATAAATAATTGAATACTTAAATTTATCTAAAAAATTAAATACCAAATTTGCATAATTATTGATTTTTTTATTGATAAAAATACATTAGGAGAGTTTATAAATCTGGGAATAAAAACATGTACAATTAAAAGACGACTATCTAAAATATAAACAAAATTTTACATAAGTTTTGAGTTTTTTTAATGCTCATGCAATTCAAATATCATAAAACACAATATTAAAAAGTAAATTTGTTTGAAATCTTGTTCACAGTTCACAAAAATTGCAGTGCCCTTGAGCTTTGACTTCAAAGTTAATAAGTAATATTAAAAAGACCATAATTGCACCAATTTTGTATAAATTTAGAATTTATATTTATATATCACAAAATGAATACAATTTTGGGTTGAAAGAAAAGTCTCCCATTTTCAGAAATGGAGAAAGGACACTTTGTGCTGTTCATAAAAATAGTAGTTTTTCGGTTAGGTGCGAAAAGAGTAAATAAAAAGTTTACAAATCTTTCAATAGTAAGTTTAATTAATTAGATAATTATTTGTTACTATTATTTGCATTAAAGTGCAATAAATGAATGCTAAAGTTTTCATGTTAGTGGGTAGAGGCACGCATTGTTCTAGTAAGAAGAGGGAGTGGATCCAAAACCTTAGGAAACAAGGTAAAACCTATAAGGAAATTCAAAGTCTAGTTGGATGTTCTGCAAAGATGGTCTTTAATGTAAATCATATAAAATTAAAAAAAAAAAACGTATAAAAAAATATTATTCAGTTTTTATAATTGGTAATGAATATGTAATACAATATTTGAAAACACTTTATTTAAAACACAATATTTACAAAAATCTTAAATATTGAACAAAATTGTGTTAAAATACTTCAAATTAATATGGGCTCCAATTGAACAGTTGTAAACGTTTCTTATATCTAAAAATTGATATTGTGTTTTATGTAAATTATTTTAAATTAATTAAACACAACAAACAAATGAATTAAACACAAAAATGATTAAGTTCAGAAGTAATTCAATTAAGATCGGGCTGCGAGCATTTGTGCAATAAATAGTTAAAGTTGACTAACTCTATGTTTACATGTTAGGAAGTCACTCTCTGCGCCAGGTGGGAAATATATACACATATATATATATATATATATAATATATATATTGTATATATATGTTTATATAGATTGAGCACTTTTCATGTGCTATTTGCCAAGCTGAAGCTAAAAGCTGGCGTGACGGCGTCGCTTGCTTAGCCTTGGCTTAAGCAACGCTTCTTAACTTTGATTGAACTTTCAACATGCAACCGAACAACAACAACAATAACAAAACAACAACAACAACAACAACATCAGCAACAAATCAAAAAAAAAAAAAACCATAACAATTCGCGCTTTGTTGAGGGGCAGTTGAAGAACTGCGAACGATTCGCACGCACATTTTCGCCTTTTTTTTTTGTTTTTGTTGTTGTGGTAGAGTGGGCTGGGCTGGACTGGGTGGAGCTGGTTGGTCTAGGTGGTGCATGACTGAGCTGTGTGGTGCGTGGCGCTGCTAATGAATGCCCCATGAAAGTAGGCCCAAAGCCACTCGAAATTTTTGCGCTACGGCAACTCCATTAACAATTTGAATTTGAATTTTCTGCTGCTATTTTCCTCTTTCTGTTTTCTGTTTTCAGTTGATTTGAATTCGAAATTGATTTTCCTCTTTATACAGTTTTTGTTCACTTTTTTTCCGTTATTTTTTGTTGTTTTCTTTTCGGTTATTTAAAATTGAAATAAACGCATTCGCAGCATTTCCCCAGCGTTTTGTTTGATTTTGCATTGTCTTTAAATGAATTTGTAATTCATTATCAATTTGAATACTTTGCATTGGCATCTCCATGGCACTTTATGGTTTATATCTTGTTTACTGCGGGTTCAATTATATGCTTTTGTATATTTTAGTGTGAAATTCCATTTGATGGAGCTCAACTTGAATCGGGGAATTTCCAACAATTCACAGTTAAAACTGAATTTATAGGCTCTTTCATAGGAAGGAAATGTTTATTAGCTAACTAGAAGAGTATTATTCACGCTCTCTAGTCTAACCATTGATTAAGCTAAGCTAAGCTGAGTAATTTCATCTACTTTATATGCAGTCGAAACATATCAGGCGTCTCTCATAGACATTTTTCACTTCGACAGCTTTTTCATTTGCTGCAATTGCAATATCTTGTAGGGTGGCAACTCTATTTAGAAAATATATATCTAACATATCAGAATATGTATGGGTAGTACACTCAAGATAGCTTCAATAAATTTGTAATAGAATAATTATTTTATTTTGAAATTGCTTAACTCTTCTAGAGTTGCCATGAACTAAAAAAAAAACAAACAGCAAAAGTTGATTTTTAAACATCTTTCAACCTTTTTAGAAACTTAGTTTTGAAAATTTTTGAAAATTATTTTAAAATTATTTTATGTGATTTCTTGAAGTGTGGCAACTCTGCTTGTGTCATTCCTTCTCTTATAAAGACTTTCAATTTTATCTGAGCAACGTTTCCGTATTTACAGAAATATTTATGCTTTTAATATTAATACAAATTATCATACTTTTTTTGTCATAATTGTTCTGTTAGCTGTGGCAATGATTCTGATATGTTAGATATACATTTTCTAAGTAGAGTTGCCACCCTACAAGATATTGCATTGCAATCAAATGAAAAAGCTGTCGAAGTGAAAAATGATTGGCTGATTAGAAGCTTATTACTTCTATCTCTGATAACATAGCTGTGTTTTCTTGTAAGTCTCTCGTTATTCAAATTTCTGTGCTGTGGCAAATCTAAACTCGATTTAATATGCCTTCATATAGGAGTCTATAAATCCACTAAGAAATTGTTCAATACACTTTGAAGACAAACGATGGCAACCCTGAAACTGCATTTGTCTCGGTAACAGCAGCATAAATTTATATACTTGTCTTTGGCTCGTTTGGCAACTTTGAACAATTTGTGTCCTCATGTAAATCACATCTAACAGTCTGGATTTATTGCTTTAGCTGCTGCTAATTAGTTGCAATTGCGTCTTGGCATGTGGTAGGACATCTACTTAGTCGTGCATGCCCCATTTGTGCGCCCATTGAGTTGCTGTTAAGCTGTTGCTCTGCTGAACATTTTTGTAGCATATTAGAATTTGACTTGACTTCGAAAGTTGTTGCCTATGCGCAGCTATGGGAACTATGCCCCAATATGCCAGTAGTCCTTGTCCTTCTCGCTCTCTCCAACAACCTCTCTCTCTCTCTCGGTCTATCTGTTACTCTGTGCTTGGCCATTAACTTTGCATTTGTCTGCTCTGTTCTTCATTTCAACTGCTGACTGGGCGCTACAAATTATTTGCTGGCCAAAACCTTTTTGTGGCACATATTTTTTGGCAGCTCACAGAGTAGAGGAGGTGTGTGTGCGTGTGTGTGTGTGTGTGTGTGTGTGTATGATGTGTAGAGGCAGCAGCTTAAGGCATGGCCAAAAGTTACGCACTGCGGCGAGTTTTTTTTTCGGTTTGGTTTGGTTTTTCGTTTCTTTTTTTTTTTTTTAATATGCCGTGACCCACAGAGCTGTCTTTGTGTGTGTGTGTGTGTGTAAGCTTCACGTGCGCTGCGTGATTTTAATATGAAACAAACACATCACACACACATACCCACACACACACACACCTTGGCCATGCCCAGCTTTGCTTTTTGCATTTCTCTTGTTTTATTTGCGTCCCATTTTTTTTTTTTTCACTTGGCCTTTGCGTAATTCTTTTTACGACTCAACAAGCAGTAGAAAAAAAAACAAAATATATATAAGAAAGAAAGCAAAACAACAACAATTGTGAAATGAAGAAGCAAATACAAGAACTTATTGATCGGGCCGCCAATTTGAAGGTCAAGCATACGCACCGTGGGCCTAGCATAGTTCCGCTTGGGTCTGTCTCCTCCGCATTGTTATATAAACATAAACAAACAACATTTATGCAGGCGCTGGCAGCAAAAGTTGATGCTGTGGCTGAAGCATCCTCCCAGTTTTTCGGGGCTGCTTCTGTCATGCCACATGCTACATGCCACACGCCACATGCTGCACATGCAACGATGACGTCATTGCAAATTATTTTCAAATTTTGCGCCAAAGGCCAAGCAGCTGCAAAATCTGCTGCGGAAACGGAAGCAGCGACAAGACAGGCCACAGCACGGCATACACACAACACAACACAACAGAACACAATACACCACATCAACGCACACACACACAGAGAGAGAGAGGGAGAGGGAGAGGCAGGCATCTAGCTGCTAGAGAGATAACTCTGACTGCACTTTGCTCTATCCGTGTCAAACATTTTCATCCACTTGTTCGCATTATTCTGGCACAGCAGGAGCGGCATATCTATTGCCCCTTTTGCGCCATGGCCCGCAGTGGTGCCACCTTGGCTCAGCAGTTGACTTCAAAAGAAAATCGTCGGGCTGGGGAGGGGAGTGTATGATTTTGGGGCAAGCCCTATTCAAATCCCTGCAAACCCTAAATGAGAATATAAAAGGAAAAGCAATAAAAACTGCTAAAGCGAAAACTCGGTCGCTTTCAAATCTGGCCAAATATCGCAACAAGTTCAATACACACACACACACATACATGCATATATATATATATATATATATATATATAGATAGATATATGTATGTATGCATACTGGAGGGCAAGGGGCGTGGCTTAGTGAGCGATTTGTTGAGACATTTTATTATTGCTTAAATAGAAATTCGATTTGGTTGCGATTTGCTGCGCTGCGATTCAATTTGACGTTTCGATTGCGCGTCGCAGCTGTGCCTCGCAGCCAGCTGCTCGCCTAGTGCCGCCGCCCCCCACACACTAACCGCCCCTCCGCAGGCGATTTTGTGGCATGGAGCCATGAAGCCATGGAGCTGGGGCAAGTTGTAGAGCAGCTGCTGCATTAGCCGCAGGTCAATCAATTGAAGTCGAGGAATCGCTTTTAATTATGCAGGCATTCAGGCTGAATGCCATGGGGAGGGGAACAGCCACAGTGACTTGCTGGGAGCTGGGAGCTGTGCGCTCGGTACTGGGGGCGTGGCAGCTGGCAAATATATGGCCACAGAACCGCAGTTAGTCGAACCACAATCCATTCCAACCCATTTAGCGCAGCGAGCTCCATCGAAATAACATTGCTTTGACTAGCTAATATTTATTTTTCAACTAGTTCAAAAAGTGATTCGTAATTGCTTCGTTTATAATGCCCATATGATCGCCTACCCAGGGTGTTTAGATATGTATATTGTTTTTACTCAACTATTTATTGTTTAAAGTACTAAATAAACGGCCTTCAAAAGTGGTTCGTAGCTGGCTCAAATTTCTCTACTTTATTAATGTAGCTATTATTATTAAATTCCCTTATTGCAACTATACTATATATCTCATAATTGAGAAAGTTCTTATATGACTCAATGACTGCAAACATTTATTTTTGAACTGGTTCAAAAAGTGATTCGTAACTTGTTCAAATTTCTCCACTTTCCTAAAACAGTTATAATTATTCAATTTGGTTTCTTGCACAAATTTGAACAAGGTCAAAAATTTATTCTTTAATGACTCCATTGAGTCTACTTTTTGAACTAGTTCATTAACCAAATGCAGGCATTGCTGCAAAAACTAGGTCATAGTGTGGCTTATTAGCCACAAAGTCATATATAAACTAGTTCCGGAACTTTCTCCTCAATGGAATGCTGAAAGACTGTATTGTTGCTAAATTTTCAAGCTTGTGCTGACAGAGAGAATGGAGTTTAATGAAGGCAAAAAGAACAAGAAGAAAAAAAGAGCCTGTCGATACTCATTTGAATTTCAAAAATATTTGGCAAAAATACGAGAAAACCTAAAAAGACGAACATGAAGCAGAAGCAGAAGAAGAAGCAAAGTAAACAAAAGCTAGAATATTGATTTTGAAACACTCGCAAATTCGGAATCGCATTTTGCAGCTCACCAATTGAAATGCTCACTGCAAGCAAGGGAAAAGCGGTGGGGCTCATCTAGGAAGGGGGGAAAACGTCCCAAAACTGCAAATCCGGAACCCAACAAGAGCTAAAAGAGGATTTGGCTTGAGGTAGAAAAAAAAAGGACAATGAAAAGCTTTGCGTGTATTTAGGCGGATTGTCTATAATTGTATTTATATTAGTATGTGTGTGTGTGTGGGTGTGTGTGGGTGTGTGTGTGTGTGTGAGAAATTGGATTTTTTGCTGTTTAAGAAAGGGACAGAGAGAGAGAGAGGGAGAGAGAAATTTAATAACAACAAGCGCCGCGTCTAATTAAGCAAAAGTAAATAAACAACCAACAAAAAATAACAAATTAAACCAAAAAGAAAAAAGAAAAACCAGCAAAAAAAGTGGAAGAAGCAGAAGAAGCAGCCGAAATAAGACCAAAAACGAATTAAATTAATTCAAATGGCAACTAAAACAACAACAACAACAGCAACAACAGCAGCAACAGCAACAGCCAGCGCCAGCAACAAGAATAATAAAAATCAGCAAGCAGCGAGCAATAAAAATTAACATAAAACATACCAATGCCAAGCAGAGCTCTGTGTGTTTGCTATGTGTGTGAGCTGTGTTTGTTTGTTGGCCATAAAAAAATTACGCTGTGCCGCCTGCGGCGCAGTTTGTGAGGCAGGTGCAACAACAGCGACAGCAAACAGCACTCGAAGCAGAGTCGCTCGAGTACAGATCCACAGATTTGTAGCAGCATAAATAGATACCCTGTAAATAGTTCAGTTGCTCATCTACTCCAGCTCTATGTCAATATTTTATAGTATTTGATATTTCTGATTAGCTGATATGATATAAATTCCAGCCAGTCTATGCCATCGTATATCACATTGTTCTGCTTTTCTGCATTATTAATTTATTCCATTGATACCCTGTAATAATTATGCCAATTAGCATTTATTTGTACACCAATAATATGATGATATTCGCAATATTATTTAGAAATTATTTCACGTTGCCTAATTGCGAAAATAATATGAATAATTATAAATTAAACAAATACATTTATTCACAATAATTTGCCAATTGAATAAACTTTAATCCCATTTGCGGTTGCCAGAGGAACAAATTCAATTTCAAATGACTAACAAAAGCAAATAGCAAACAGCAAAAAAAACAGCAAAAAATGAATTAAAATGAAATGAAATGTTTATTCATTTCAGTTTGGCTTAAATATATATTTTGTGAAATATTTGTTCAGTTGCCAGAGCACAAACGAACCCAAAGCAATAAATCACTTTCGCAATTGACTCCGGATGCTTTGAACTTGCTTCACAGCAAAGCTAAATGAGGTAGACAACTTAACTGAAATCGATCTTGTTTGAGAACTCAGCGTAAAACTTGGGAATTTGTGAGTTGCTTTGAAAAGGAAGTAAAGAAGTAAAGCTAAAAATTGTGGAATTACTTAGACTAAACGAAACTAAAGATAGAACTGCAAAAAGTTAAAAATGATGCCGAACAAGAGGAGAAATTGGAGGAAAAACTGAAAAATATATTGAGACTGAAAAGTAAAATAAAAAGCAAAATGAGAAAGAAGAAATTAGACATTAAACTGAAAAGAAATCAGAAGCAACTCGAAGACAAACTGAAAAAGAAGAAATTAAATAGGCAGACTAAAGAAAAGACTGAAGCAAAGACTAAAGAATCATGTGGAAAAAAATAGATATTAAAGCACAATTAAGGATGAAACTAAAGAAAAACTTCGAAAAGAAGCTAAAAGTGTAGAGGAAACTAAAGTCAAACTGGAGGATACTGAAAAAATATTGTAGTTAAGACTAAAGTGAAAAGTGGAAAAGAAATGTAAGCTAAAAGAAAGGAAGAAGCAGAGACTGAAGAACAAGGAACAATCAAAGTCATTAAAGCACAACTGCAGAAGAGACCAAACAAGAAGCTTGAAAAGATGCTAAAAGCGTAGAAGAAATTAAAGGAAACTAGGCGACTTTGAAAGAATAATTTAAGCTAAACAGAAAAGTGCAACGAAAAGCAGAAGAGAAACTGAAAAGAGCAGTAGACAAGGAACATTAAAAAAGAAGAAATAAGAGTAGAAACTGAACTGAACAAAAAACTGATGAATGAAATTAAAAGGGAAAAATTAAGAGTACAAAAATTTGGGAAAAACTGAAGGGGGAATCAAAGATGAAACATTCAATAGATCAGAATATAATAAAGGCATTCAGAGGTTCGTTTGCCTGAACAGGAGTTAGGAAACAGTCAACAAATAACTAAAGCACAGTTAATATATTAGTAGATAATAGATAACAGCTAAGAACAATAGTTAATAGTATAAAGTGACTCTAAAAGCAATTAATACTAGAGACTTGAAACGTGGATAAGGCCCTCATCTGATACTCCAATTAGTATTGTATTTTTCAGTTTTACAACTAGAAAAAACTTGTTAAAGACTAAATTACTGTTGACCTAAAACCATATATATATATATGTGTCTTTTGTAGGCGTGGCAAATCGGGAAAATGCTATATCTTCCAAAGACTTGTAGCAAGAGCTGCTAAATTCGACAGTTAAATGACTGCAGTCTCCCTCTTTAGATTTTCTAAAAATGATTCAACTGATTTAAGACCATGAACGAGTCTTATGCAGTCGGCAGCTCCCGTTTTTACTTGATTTTATTTATTTTTATTTTATTTTTCTTGTTGCAAATAAAACTCTTAAATATTTCTGAAATATGAAATTGTTGAGGTGGAAACTAATTTCCTTAGAATATTCAATAAATGCAATCATGAAAGTGCTGCCAAAAAGGCTACGAAACAAACATAAAATATATTCATATGTACATAAACCAAACTAACAATAATATAAATTTAATAATTATAATTAAATAAAAAATGTTTTCAGTTGCATAAAAATTGCCAAAAATTTCTTAGGATTTCACATCTCTCACAGCTCGTAACTGAAATGAAATTGTTAACAAACTTTGCTCATTGCTGCCAGCGCCAATTATGTAGCACGCTCTCTCTCTCTCTCTCTCACTCTCTCTCTCTCTCCCTTTCTCTGTCCTTTTCTCTTTCACATATTTTATATAGCTATAATATGTACTTTAAGGATTTTATTAGCTAGATTTCTATGGGTGAATAAACAGTTTTTAAAAGCTCTTCAGCTAAGCGCAGGGCACAGGGCACAGGGCATATCATGTTTGTGGCTTTTGCGGCTTTTAGGTGTTGCTGCAGCAGCTTCAACTACCTTTTTCTCTCTCTCTGTGAGCGAGTGTGTGTGTGTGTGTGTAGAGCATATTGTTTACACGAGTTGAGTTCTATTAAGCAGGCGCTTAGTTAGGTCAGCTTGGTTTTAGCTGGCCTGGCTCGGTCAGTGTAGGTGGTGGTTTGGGCATGCCTATTGTTTGGGCTCATTGATTTTTAGGGGCATGCACTTAGCTTAATTAAATGCTAGTCGCTCAGCTGGCCACCTGGCTGCTAAAGTTGCAGAAGAAACGCTTGTGTCGCTAGCAACTTGTGCAACGTGCAACAAGAAGGCAAATCGGAGTTTGAATGTCACGTTCAGACGTTAGCCAGCTACAGGCCCTCTCCCTTTCTTACACTCAGTCGCGCAGTGTTTGCTGTCACTTCGGCAGACAGTTTACAAATTTTTAAACACACCCACACATAGACATAGCTAGACTGGAGTCGACACGAAACTATAAATGTTAATAACAAGCAACATTGTTAGCAGCTTTTTGCCTCGTTTTCTGTTCAAGCAACATGGCTCATCCACAAACCGAGGGTGCCAGCAGCTAGACATAAGCGACTCGTGTTGCTGTTGCTGTTGCTGTTGCTGATAGACAAAAACTTTTAATGGCATTAAGCAAGCCAAAAATAACACACAAAATAATAGCAGCCAAGCAACAACAACTATAACAATAACAACAGCAACTATGTAAAGTTAGAAGTATACAAATACACACACACACACACACACACACACACACACACACACACACACACACACACACACACACACACACACACACACACACACACACACACAGTTACAGTTGTGTGCAATTTGCCGTGGGAATGCAAAACAATTTGGAAAGGGGAAGCAAGTTGAACAAAACAAAAAAAGTGCTGCATACTTTTTGAGGCCGGCGACGTAATTGCAGTTGGCCCGCGTTGTTGCTGCTGTTGTTATACCGTTATAAAATATGCACTTAGATTTAAATTGTCGTAAATTAATTGTAAAGCCTGGCAACAATAACAACAACAGCGATGAGGTGACAAACTACGACGACGCAGCAACAAAATATTTTTTTTCCCTTATTGGATCTACCCAAGCAAAGTGACTGAAGCCAATGGGTATTTTGGTTTTGTATGAATGTAGATATCATACTTAATATCTGTAAAGCTTATATTTTAAGCCAACTCTCTCTGGCTGTAAATATGCTCAACTATATATATTCATGTCACAGCAAACATTGTAATAGCAGCTATGCCCTCAGTGCAGGGTATTTGCTGGACTGCTATCTCGATCAACTAAAGCAACATTCGTGCTTGTCTTATTTTCCTATTTCTATTTGGACGCAGTGAGGCATGGCCTGTGCATAGGTGTATGTGTGTGTGTGTGTAGGTAAGAGTGTATGTGTGCCAATTATCTGTGCCCACCCAGCAGACCACGTGGCAAGCCGCAAAGCAAAAAAAAAAGAACAAGAAATAACAGAACGACAACAACAAAAGTAATAACCAAAAGTTGCGTGCGTGGCTCACCGCAACAACAGCAGCAACAACTCGAATAACAAAAGCAACAACAACAACAACTGAAGCCAACAGCAACTTTGTAACCTTTGCACTTTTATGAATTTCAATCTCACTTTGACCCGCACACACACACATACTTAGCCTGCGACCATTAGGAACAAGCCAAAGGAAGCCTACAAAAAAATCACAAATCTAAAAAAACAGAGAAAAAATGTTTTTGTTAACGTGCAAAACTAACTCTTTTTTTTTGGGACAAAACCAAAAAGTTATAATTCTTTTTTTATTTTTATTTTTTGCATTATTAGCTTTGACAACTGAGTAAAAGCAATTAGCTTTGGAAACTTGAATATTAACTCATTTTAGCGAGTGCTATTAACTATGCAAGTACATGTATTACGAAGAGGGCTTACAACTTTTAAGCTGAGCATTATTTGTGCTCTCTCTGGGCATGGACCGTGCTAGATGTAGAAGATTTAACAGAAATCTGTTTCACTCTTTCGTGATTGCTTTCGGCGCTTTGTAAGCCATTTAAAGAGTTTCGATTTGTTGTGAAACATTTATTTCGTTGCTTGTCTCAATCAAACTTCCTTGTTTAAGTTCATTTAGAAGTTTGGCCTCATTTTTCTAGGGCATCTTGGAGTCAGCTTGTTACATTGTTGTTGCAAAAATTGGTTCCAAGCATATGAATCTCTCTCGCTCTCTCTCCCTCTCTTTTCGTCCTCTCTCTCTCTCTCTCTCTCCTTTTGCGTGTGTGTGTCCTGGCTTTTGCAATTTCCTCATTTTAGGGCACTGCAGAAAACGGAGGCCAACGGAAGTTGGTCAAATGCTTCACAGCACTGAGAGCATAAAACACAAAAAAAAATATTCGAAAAACTTATTTGAAAACCCCAACCGCATGACCAAACTCCGATCCCCAGCGTAGTCCCTGTCCCTTTTCAAGCATGTGCAAACTGGCAGCTTGACAGGCCGTAAGCGAATTCTAGCAACTCTTAAAAACTCAAATAAATAATGTGCATATTAATTAGCGAGGGTGGACTAAGAACCTGCAACACTTCTATATTTAATAAACCATATACAAAGCGGAGACTTAGCAACATATAAATGAAAATAGAATGAGGAATATAAAATGTATAATAATTACAATATATATATAGATATATATGAAAATATATGTAAAGTATAAACACATCACTAATTTATCACTAACTAAGAGATCGATTAAAAGTATTTACATATAACATAACTGTAATCGACATAGTCAAGCACTTCACTAGTTGAACTTTGCCAAATAACTCAGCTCATCGATCTACTTATATAACATTTTCATGTCAAATACAAATAATTTGAAATTGTAATAAGTCTAAATGTATCGATACTGCCAACAGAGCATATCGATACTGCAATCGATATAGATAAGCCAGATAGATGTAACGATAGTTTGTAGAAATCTCTCAATACAACGATAGTTCTATCAATCGAAAGAGCTTCCGTTAAAGCTAACGATGGTTCTGTGCGCATTTCATCATGTCAATACTGGTAAACCAGATCGGTTCTTCTATATTATGAAGCATGTTTTCAAACACCGATAGTTTCTTTTAAGAAACCTTACTGAGTGAAGTTCAACTAATCAAAGCCCAATAAACTAATAGATAGAATATGCACACACTTCAACGTAACGATTGTTCTCTCTAGCTATCTACTGGGTTGGGCACTAGAAGTGTAACCTATTCAAAAGGTCAAAATGTTGGTTTCGAAACTGATTTTTATTTATTTCAAAGTGCAGCATGTGTAAAAATAATCAGAAATTCAGATTCAATTCACTTTAACTCGATATGATTACATTCTGATTTAACATTATTTATATATAGCTGTCAAACACTTTAAGTGCCCAGCCCAACAAGATATCGATATTCCTATCGATGAAAAGTTCTAGTTCTGACTTAAAACTTAACTCCATATATTCATTTAACTTAATTCATGTTCTGGATCAGTCTACTTTAGCTGTCAATCAGCCTTCGCTAACTTCTGGGTCAACCCTCGCGTTCAGTCTCTAGCTAGTTATTGAGCCATTGCGTTAATGTTTACCTCTCTCGGTTCGTTCGATTGGAATGATGTACCCCATTGAAGTTGATTTGGTCATTGATTTGTCAATTATTCGAGAGTCGAAGGCTAATTATCCTCATGATTATTTATTCAGTGGCTCGAATCGAATAGCTCATTGCCTCGCCCAATTATATATATTCTCCTGCGCCTATGTATATGTGTATGTATATACAATCTATACATACAAATATTGTAAGATTTTGAACTTTTGGAATTGCTGACAAAAGGCGTTTTAAATATGCATTCGTGTTGATTGCAACTTCAGCTCTCTTTCTCTCTCTCTCTCTCTCTCGCTCGCCCTATCTCTTACAACTTTTGATTGCATTCCTGTGCATTTTGTGTGCTTGTTATTTATGTTTGATATTCCCATTAGCAAATGTGTTTTTTATGCAATAAATATGCAAATACACACATTCAATTTAATTTGTATTTCTATTCATTGCAACTCTCCCTCTCTCGCTCTATCCGTGCGTCTCTCTTATCTTTTGTCTTGTAATCCCAATTTGTGCTCAACTATTTTAATTGCCAGCAGCTGCATTCGTTAGCCCCATCTGCTGCTGCTGTCTTGAATCTCCTCGAACTAAATGTTTTGCCGTAATTGCGCATACGCCGTGTGCACCACGTGTAGCTTTACTTAAGCCCCGCACACACACACACACACACACACACACACACACACACACACACACACCACATGCCACATGCGAACTTCTTAAATGAAATTCGTTCAACTAACCAGCATTAACTTTAAGGAATTCATGCACAAAGCCAAAAACGACCTCGCTTTACGACACACAACATTGTTTTCATTATTGAGCTTGACATTAGTGTGGCTTTTAAGTATTTTACTCGGTTACAAATGTCGTTAGTAAATAATTGAAATAATTGCTTACACAATGTTATGAAACATGCTGATATCTATCTATCGGTGTAGGTATATCTGAATAGAGACCAATTTAATTGACTGCAGTAAAATATTAATACCAGCTGGGATTTAAGCAATGAGTTAGACCAAAAATGAGCTAAGAAAATGTTGGAAAAATAATAATTAAATTGAAGATAATAGGGAAAAATGATAGAAATTAAAAAATTTGTAGATCAAAAGATTAATAGATCTTACTAGAGTAAAAGTTTTAGATTTCACAAACTTCATTAAACTAATCATAAGTTAATCAAAGAAGATGATTATACTTTTATTATTATTTGATAGAGTTTAAGTAGAAGTATGTTCCTTGCTTAAGTCATAAAGTTGAGATTCGTCTAACGCCTTGAGCCAAGATATCACTTGACAATATTGATATTAGCTAGTTCAAGCCATATGAATTAATTCAGTAGCTAAGTCCATAATTAGAGATGCAAGTCTGAGCATAGTCTAGATAATCCATCCATAAATGTTAAGCAAGAGTCAAATGTTACTTCAATGCTGTTAATGTGATAATTCTGTAACTTAATCTGTTGACTGAGGCAATTCAGTAGCCAAGTCCATAACTAAGAAAAAGAAGAAATCCGAGCAGATTCTGAACAATCAATCCATAAATGTTAAGCAACAGTGAAATGTTAGTGTAATGCTGTTAATATGATAATTCTGTAACATAAGCTGTTGACTTATGCGCTTAGCAGTTGCATAACAGAGCTGCTTAGCTTCCGCTTTACTTCCTGCTGGCACGTAAGCTGACGCTTGCACGAGCTAACAAAATATCGATATGTGGCATGTTTGGGTGTTAGCTGATGTTTATGCTTATGCACATATCAGTGGCATGCCACGCTGCTCGCAGCAACAGCAACGGCAGCGGCAGCGGCAGCGGCAGCGGCAGTGGCAGTGGCTGCAATAACAACAATTTTGCCTGCCTGCCTCAAAGTGGAAATGCAAAGAATTTCAGCCATAAAAAATCAGCTCTGTCTGCCCCAGTGGGCGTGGTAGTTGCATGCATATTTGGTATATAGTTTATGCAGTGCATGCAGCGCACACACACACACACACACACACACACACACTCACGCATACACACACACACATACACATATACTTAGCCATAAATTGAATGTCATAAACGCTGGCGCAAAAATTTTCCAATGACTTTTTTTTACTTCCTTTCAGCGTTTTGGTTTGTTTACTCAGTTTAGTGGAGGGAGGGGGAGAGACATAGCTAGCGTGGTATGTTGAAGTTTACCTGAACACATACACACACACACATACACACACAGAGAGAGAGAGAGAGACGAACACGCACACATTTACCCAGCTGTGATATCTGTTGGCGTTTGTCTGTCAATTCCAATTTGCTGTCGTGCCCTTTCTCTGACTGCTACTAATCGATAAATTTGTTGTATTCCCATATATTTGTAAATGAGATAGAAACGCCGATAGGGGGAGGGTGGAGGCATGAAGTATGGGGAAAAAAGAGAAAGCTGAAAGAAAAGAAAAACGGAAATGGTTTTCGGTTGTTCTAGTCAATATGCAGGCCTAATAACTCTGTTCTCAACTACACATTGAAACGATAATGACTCCCAAACTGTGACACTATATTTGCGACTCTGCTGCTACTAAGACAGCCGCTAAAACTGTAAAAATCTATAACTGTTGCAACTAATGAAGTAATAACATTTTGATCTTAAGAGTCTCTGCCTCCATTTGAATCAGGACTCTGCAACTGTAACTCGCATGCAGTGCACGTAAAACTGTGATATCTTTAGCTCTTTGTTAAAATCTGTGCATTGAATAACTTGAACTTGACTTCAACAAAGACGAACATAGTGCCTTCCAAACTGTCACGTTCCAAAACTATGTTAGCTAAGCAAAGAAACCAGCTTCGACATAGACAAGAACAGTGACTCTCAAAGTGTGTCTATTTCTCTCTAATTTTCTCCCTCTCTGTGATTCTTAAACTGTGTAGAGATCTACTCACTCGTACCCCATTGTGGGTCATTATATCTCTATGATCATAACTTGTATCTATGACTCCCAAATTGTTGTGCTTTCACTGCGTCAGTCCAAATTTCATTACCAAAAATGTAGCATTCTAAAAACTATTTTCAGGCCATTCAACCTATATCTATATACTATCTTTATTCAGCTAAACAGATATATCAATAAGTCTCTCTAGGTATTGATCTAAAAGCAGAGTAGAAAAACCCCGTAGCATACATTAGAGCGTAAATCTGAGTTAACCATTCGCGATTTGCTGCTGCAACTCTGGCCACATCAAATGCTCGTCCATCAATCAGCAGAGCCATGGCGACGGCCACGCCCCCTTGACACGATGGCTGATCTGAGCTGGCACCACCCCCACAACCCTTAGCGCACAGTCCAGAAGTCAGGTTTATAAATAATGACGACCCTCCCTTTGCAATAGAACAATAAATTTGTGCATAGCTAAAGCGAAGCTCACAAAGTTCTTTATGGCACCTTGGGGAGTGGACGGCTGGCGGGTAGGGGGATCGGGGTCAGCGAAGCCAATGCCATGGGCTATATTTAAGCGGCAGATTGGGCTCTTCACTACTACGTACATAATATATATATATATACATATATAGATATACTATATAAACATAGAGCAACTGTTTCTGTGCGGTCCTTTTATAATACGTATAAATTATGCACATGTTTTGTTTGTTGTTTCAAAGCGTTTCGCGGAAAATGCGGAAAATACGCTGCATATTAGAATACAGCAAGAGAGAGAGAGAGAGAAAGAGAGCGAGAGAGAGAGAGAGAGAGAGAAAGAGAGAGAGAGAGACGGCGCGTTGTCAGAGCATAAATTACACGAATAATCACAGCAGCTCAGCGGGCAAGCTCAGCGCGAGACGGGAATATCCTTTGGGATCATTACGCTGCTTTCGGCGCATTTCAAAGGATTTTTCTCTGTTTTTTGCCGTCAGCTTGACAATTTTTGCGCTCTATTTTTAGTTATTGTACAGCTAAAGCTAAAGTTCTATGAAATGCTAATGAATATATTAGGTGCTTCAACTATACAACTTTGCATATACATATATATTTAATAAAGCTGCTATTGAAACCCAACTAGAGATGATGAGTGGTGCTAGATGCTGCTACTCGAGTGTTTCGCAGAATACGCTCTATAATGTCTGCTAGTTGGTGTTCAGTGAATCCAATTAAGCATCAAATCTCGTGGCTAACTGAAGGGTGCTCACTGCGACCTCGAAAAACTTGACGCACTGTGAAATTATATTGAAAAATTATATAATAATGGGAAATTTCTTAGAATAAAGTCTCAAAGACAGATTACAAACTAACTAGAGACGCGAACTGCAGCTGCTTGAGTGCGCACTCCATAATGCCATTGAATTGTGGTCGGGCAAGAGCTTAACTGAAAACAATTCACAATGAAATTATATTGAAAACTTATGCAAGAATAATGGGAAATTCGCATGAAGAAAATCTTAACGCCAGGTTGAAGAGAGATGCAGCTCATTGAGTGCTCACTCAATACTGTTGGTTAACTGACGCTCAGCATTAAGTCTCTGTTGCACTGAAGGCGCTTAAGCCTGCTGTGTCAAAACAATTCACTATAAAATGAACTTTTCAGAATTTCCCATTAAAGGAAAACTCAAACTGTTTCGTGCAACTTTAAATCTTTAAAATGCCCAACTTTGCTCACATAAATTTGCTCTATTTTCATACAAATAGCAAATTCAATTTATCCCGTTTTGCATATATGTGTTTAAATGTACAAACATATATATATATGTATATATATTTATATATATATATAAATAAATATGTGCACCGTTAATGAAAAATACCGCAAAGCTAGCTAAAAATAGCTAAACTGCTGTGGAACGATGCGGTAAACCAAATGAATTTTCATTGGACTTTTAATTATTATTCGATTCGAGTACTGCAAATTGTTGTTGTTGGTGTTGTTGGTGTTGTTGTTGGTGTTGTTGTTGGTGTTGCTGTTGTTGTTGTTTGCTACTCACATTTGCTTAAGCGTTTGGCAGCTGACAGATTTATGATTCATAAACATTAATTACCCAACACTGGTCTGTGGCACTTACCTTGATCTCTCTTTCTCTCACCCTCTCTGTCTCTTTCGCCCAAGCCCTGTCTTTACGTCTCCTTAACACCTGACTTTTTCTTTTTTTTGGGGGGGATTGCCTTTTTACCTGTTGGAAAGGTTGGCCGCTTAAAGCGCATTAAATACGCATTATGTGGCCAGCCATACGCCCACTCGTAAAACTCTTACAGCAGCAGCTATATCCACTCAGTCGCATTCCCCCCCTCGCGCTCTCCCCCTCTCCTTATCCATCTCTCGCGCACTTTTGGCCAATGAGAGCCGCGTCGTTGGTTTCAAATTAGCGCAGAGCTCAATTAAAAGCTTTGGCTGTTGAGGGGGTTTAGCGGGCTGGCGATAGCAGGTGGAGGTCAGGAGGGGCGTAAGCGGTGGGCGGTGGGCGGTGGCTGTGGGTGACTACTCATTGCTTGCCTGGATGCGCTTCGACGCTTATTTTCTGCTTGAACACTTACACACATGCACACCCACACACACACACACACACGTGTGCACACTCTCATTTAATTTAGTTGATTCTAATTTAATAACGAGCTGCATGAGTTGAGATGCAGCGGCAGCGGCAGCAGCGATAACCGCAGCATATTAATGTTAATGATAATGTTGATGAGCATTGAATGATGCTCTGAGCGCACTAGAGATGGCATCATCGCGATAGTCGTGTGAGAAATGCCAGTAAAGATTGAGAACAAAATCAATTATCGATTATTTATCGATTGTGTTGCCACTGTGTGATGTGAACATCTTTCATCGTCTTTTCATTGTAGATGTGTTTTTTTTCTAAAGCGATGAAATTGTAGATTGTTAGCGATGAATATCGCTAATGAAATACAGAGAACAAATGCTATAAATTTATTTTGATTTAACATGAGAAAGATATTGATTAATATCAGTATTTAAGATTCATTGGAAATATATTGTATAATGCTCATCAATAGTTAATGGTACATTATTTGTTATAATGCAAACAAGAGCTAGAAGTCTTGGAGTTCGTAGCATCCTTCTATAATACTGCAAATTGTAAAAGTTATCGATAAATATCTATATGATGATTTGAACCTATCACTAATGCACTTAAAAAAGATTAAGAAGTCTTCCAAATTCTATGATCTTTCTCTCTTTGATCGTGTGAATCCTAAAAGTGATCGATAAATATCAAAAGACAGAATGACAAGCAGAAGGATATAAGTGATAAGTGATAGGCTCCCATTATTAATGCACAGAAAAAATATTTATAAATCTTGAAACCTGTGTGATCTTTCTCGATAATACTGTAAATTGTAAAATCGATCGATAAATATCGATAGACATAAAGACAGCCATGAAAATACTAGTGCATGATAATGACCCATCACTAGTGCACCACACACGCACAAACTAATACGCACATGCCACAACACCCACCCACCCACACACACACGTATTGGCATTAATGTAGTGACCGCTTCTAATGGACTGCCCATTTTTGTGCCCTTTCTCTCTCTCTCTCTCTCTCTCTCTGTCTCTTTCTCTCTCTCTTCTGTTTCCGAGTCTCTTTCTCTCATTCAGTTTAGGCTTACCACTGACCCTGACCTTGAGTGGGCCCATGGGCCCTCCCTGTTTTCGTACAGCCAGCACATAACCCTGGGCGGGTGCTTGGACTTGCACTTGAAACTGGGTGGGAATCGGTTCGCAAGCTAATACGCTTACGTCGACGCTGATGCAAGTGTTTGGCATTGCATTGTAAGCCATGCACTTAATAGTCAGATTAGTGCAACAGCGCAACAACCACAACGAAAACAACAACAGCAACAGCAGCAACAGCAGCAGCAATAGCAGCTGCACAACTCGTCGTATACGTGATGTGTGGGGGCGCATAAATCAATAGAATGGCTCGCGACATGCCAAATGGGAGCAGTTCCACCTGCAGTTCACACACGCACACACACATATATGTATATATATACGATTTTCACTTGGCACTTGGCACATGCCACTAGCCACTTGCCACTTGCCACTTGCCACACGGCAACCTGACGAGCAGCCAGCCGAGCATTGTTAACTCAATTTCGACACGGAAGCAATTTTCATTGCGCCAGCAAAGCCAACGACAAGTGCCAGCTACTGACCACCCGCCCCAAACACCCAGGGACCGCCTCCCTGAGCTGGCTCAATAACTGCCCCCCAAGACTGAGCCTGTGGTCCATTAAACGCTGCCCGGCTGCGTTATACGTTGTCACCTGTGTGCCACATGATCGAACGCAGTTAACCTGTGATTTTAAAGAGTTTTTGCTCTGCTTGAATAATTGGAATGAGAAATGGAGATAGAGAGGCCAAGAATTGGACAAACAATATCTCTCGAGACTAGATTCTCGCCCAAGCAGTCTAGCTAGGCATCTAGATATGATAATCCGCGCTTAAGAGCTAAGAGAATATTGAACTAGAATTGATAAATAAATATCTAGCTAAAGAAATTTTCTCTAATGAAATTAATACCTCCAGAGACTAGATTCTCAACTTGGCTAGGTTAGGCTTAGTACTGCAGCCCAAAGATCTGGTATTTAATTTTAGGATAAAATTCAAGACCTACTGGATGGGGTCTAGACTAAAAGTCTATCATATATTCCCTTTGAACTTTATCTGTGAAGCTTACGCCTTCTAAGTGTTTGTTCCCCTAACCTATGTTTTCTGAGCTTAACAAAATATTTAAAATTAATTTCTGCTTTGATTAACTTGCCTAAAAGGTAGCAGGACACTAATCTGAAAATATTTCAATGGAAAAAAAAAATCAAGGTTTATAAAAAATCTAAAAATATATACAAAATAAAGTAATTATAAATCATAGGAATAGCTTGGCACTTGCAACTAAGCTAAATCAGCTTATCCCAGAAATACATTCCAATTTCCTCAATCTAAATCTGAAATAGAATCACATTTAGCTGCTATGCTCATGTGAGCAACTGTCTCAGCTTGAGCCCTATCCTTTCAGATACGCATCATCCCATCTCTTTTTGAGTTCACACGATCTCCGGACTATAGTTAACATTCCTTTTGTTGCACTTAAACGAAATCTCCAGCTTATCTCGCTTTACAGGCTGACATGTCCATGTCTCCCATTTAGCTTAGCTCACATTCCGCTTTTCCTTTTCTGCAGCATTTCTTTGACTGGTGTTTACTTTGGTTTCGTTTTACTCTCCACTTGTATTACACGCCCATCTCTTGCAGTTATGTTTACTTGAAAGTATGGCTCGCCTGCATGGCTCACTTAAGACTTATGGCTTTCTGCTCGCGACGTCGACGTCTATGGCGCCTAACAAGTGCCTGAAATATAAACATAATGTATATTGCATGCTTGCAACATGCCACTTATCCTACACACGCGCACTTGCAACGCCTCCACGCGCACTTGATGCCAGCTCAACTTTCCACGTATCTGGTATCTAAGTTCTTGTATCTGAACTGCATGCAATTGTTTTGTAATTTTAAGCAGCTCTTTTATCAATTTGATACACTGTCAGCAGCCACCTCTCGCTCTCTCTCCCTCTCTCTCTCTCTCTCTCTCTCTCTGTCTCTTACTTTCTTTATATATGTATATGTATCTGTGTGTTCGTGCGTGTTTATATCTCTCTCTGTGTTTTGCTCTTACTTTTCTCTCTGTAATCGAACATAAATTGCCACTGATTCAATGCGAGATAATGTGTGTTCATTTCATATTCATTTCCAAGTCTACGACTGAGTGTTGTTTGCTTTGTTGAAGTCCATGTGTGTGTGCGTGTGTGTGTGCGTGTGCGTGTGTTTATTTTGGAAAGCGATTCGATTTGATTTGCTTGCATTTATTTATGCGGCTTTCGATTGGTATGGAAATTGCTTCGATATGCTTAAAATTATTGCAATTAGTGGAAGCAGCAGCAGCAGCTGGTGTTGTTGTTGTAACAGCAACATGTACAGTTGCGTCATTACCATGCACATTAACATGAAGATTAACATGTTAATGTTACGACGCTCGCTATTTACGAGCGTCTTTTTACGTAACGCATTTTGAAGTTTACGTAATGCCAAGGGACTTGCCACATAATCGGGCCATAAATGTGCGCCAATTGTGGCCGAAAACGGGTAGAGGGAAAAGCCGAGGGGCTGTCAAATGGGCAAATGAGGCAAATGGGAAAATGCGAAAATGGGAAAATGGGGATATGGGGGGTGGCTGCTAATTGATTTCTGCGCAGAAAACGCGGGCAAAAGAAAAGTTTTGCTGCGGCGCCGTAAGGTATGCAGCGATTTCTGCAGACAACGAAAAATTGATGTGGCCAACAGCAGCAACCACTGTGGCAGCCGTTGTGGCAGCCACTGTGGCAGCACTCAAGGCTCAAGTCTGTCATGTTGCATTCCACTTTTTGTGCTCTGCGGCTGCAGCCGAAAACGAAAACAAAGCGTAAATCAGCAAAGTCAAAAGAAAAGAGAAACCGAAAGTCGACTGCCTGGCGCCAGCCTCCAACAGCAATTGTTGGCGAGGTCGGAGGGCACAGGGCGGCAGTGGCGAGGGGCAAGTGTTGCAAATGGAGACCGAGCAGCTGCAGCAGCAGCAGCAGAAGCAGCAGCAAATTAATGCCACATATGTTGCAGTTGCAAGTCGCGAGCCATCACATGTGATTAAGTGAAATGCGTAAAGATGGCAACAGCAACCACAACGACTCTAACAACAACAATAGCAACAGCAAGCTCAACAGCAACAGCCACAACAACAACATCAACAATATCAATCAGTAGCAGCAGCAGCAGCAGCAGTAGATCAGAGAGCGCCACACTTCAATGCCAGAAGTGGCGCCACGCTTGATAAGCTGCCTCTAGAAGCAGCAGCAGCAGCAGCAGCAGTTGCCGTTGCAGCAGCAGAACAGCAACAATTGTTAGTTAGCTGCTGCCATGGCCGCCGTTGCTGGCCTGTACGGCCTCGGCGAGGATCGACAGCATCGCAAGAAACAGCAACAGCAGCAGCAGCATCAAAAGGAACAGCTCGAGCAAAAGGAGGAGCAGAAGAAGATTGCCGAGCGCAAATTGCAGCTAAGAGAGCAGCAACAGCAGCGCAACTCTCTCGATGGCTATGGGTATGCTTCATATATACTATACTATATATATATTGATATATTTGTTTTTAATTATTTATTCAAATTCGTTAACCTAAAGAGTGTCAACAAAAAGTTGAAACTAAAACATAAATAAAGCCAAAATAAATACTGAGAAAAGTGTATCAAGTATCAGCTATGCCCCAATTGACATCGAAATATAGTCCGTGATATTATTGAGCCAATTGCAATGTGTTATTATAAGTAACAAGAAAATAATTTGAAAATACAAATTCAAATTCAAAATAAAGAGAGATATCATAATACTCATTCACGGTCCAACAACTCCTGAATGTTTTTTGGTATGGGAGTCAGGAAGCAGTCTGTAGTTACTTAATTGTCCCTTTTTTGGGGTCCCCCTCCAAAACTGTGCAAGATATAGTCTTCTTCCGATTTGCAACGCTTTTAATTGGAATTTATTTATTATTTTTGGCAAATCAATAGAGAAGATCAAAAAAATTTAGTCGTTAATATTTGAGTTTTTAAATGTAAAAGAGTAGAAGCTACAGATTTGCCACGCCCCAGTGAACATGTACATATTCTTTTTGGCCAATCCTTAGACGAAACTTAGAGTAACGTAAAGTAAAAAGTAAAAAGTTGATACATACATCCGCCATATCTGTTTGATCTTTCGTTGTCAACGCGATGATATATTCCAAGCTTTCAAGTCTCTAGTAACTGGTTACCAAATATAGTATTTCCCAACTCACGCCTCTAGTGACCATATCGGGAAAGTCTTAGTACCTTATCAGACTAGGATACCCACGAGTATATATTCTATTAGCGGCGAAACGGTTCGCGTTCATACGGACGAACGGGCAGACTGCAAGACGGACAATTCACAAAACCAATATATTCATTTCACTTTGTGAATGAATATAAAAAGAAAAGAAAGCATTGGGAAATATAACACAATTGAGAAGATTTTTGCCAGTACAGCAAGAACTTCCCCTGCTCAGAACTGTAACTGTTAAAGATGACCCGAATATGATTTGAAGGCAAGCACTTTAAAGAACTATCCGATGTGAACATGACAACTGTAACGGATGAAAGTGTCGGGCTGTTCTGCTTGATTTGATTATTTGAAGGATTCATATAGAGACTCTGTAAACTATTTCATTCAAATTTTTTTATCTACAGCTGTATTACCACCCCACTCAGATTACCTATCTATATACGAATCAAATAATATTTGCCATAAAATATTTTTCAATAAATTTCAATATATTGTCAAGCGAGCTCGTGTGGCGCGGATGGCATATTCTCTCTCATATATATCCAAATATTTTCAAATAAATTTCAATGAACAATGAAAATGTTGCAATGAAAATTGCAAATAAACCTGCAGCCTTTGAGGGCTGAAATCTGTTTTTTCTCGCTCGGTATCTCTGGCTGTCTGTCGAGCTGTCTGTTGGCTTTGCTGTGTGACATAAAGCTAAAGCCTTTGCACCTGCAGGAAATTCACATTAATACGGATGCAGATAACAAAAAATAAAAACAGATTGAGATACAAATGCAGAAACAGATGCAGATGCACAAGCGCACACACACACTGCACTCAGATGCAGCTACAGATACATTTACAGATACAGATTGAGATACATTTATAATTACAGATACATATAGGAAAACAATATATGTTCATGTCAGCCAATTGGAGCTGCATTTATATTGGCGCATATATTTGTGCAACGACAACAACAACAACAACAACTGCAAACAGAATGTTTTTACGCCCTTCAGCAAATTAAAAATGAACAAAGCTGGGTATATTGATTGGGGTGGAAACTGGTGGTGAAAGTTAGAGACTTCTATAGATATAAAAACTTAATATATACACATATTTATATATATATTAATATGTAGAGTAAACAAACATTTATCGATAACACTGCGCCTCCTCAGGATAGCGCATTCTTCACGTTCTACGTTAATTTAGAATATATTTTCTATATCATTCGAGCTATAGTCCGACAACTTATTTCTATTGGACTCTGCTGTATTCTCGTTAAAAAAAAACTAAAATTGTGTTCTGTGTCAGTTCACTGTATATTTTTTTAAAATTTAAAAAAAATCCTTAAAAAAATCAGCAATAATATCATTTTTTTTCAGAGAGTCCAAAATAAAAGTTAGCTTCGATTTTTGATTTTTCCTACAGAGATATAACTTCATATTTCCATAGTAACTTTTTTCTCAAAGTATATCAATTTTTTAACCCACACTAAAAAATATGTTAAATTTAGTTGCCACATTGAGCGAGATGTTTACAATTGAATTTGGCTGCGCTATTCTGATGACGCTAAAAAAGTGCAAGTTTTTTCCACAAAAGCAGAACAACATAGTAAAAAAAATATACATAGCTGTTATTCTATAGAGCTTCAGTTTTTGTCAAAGGTATCACATATAGGGAAAGCAAAAGCAATTGTTAAATATGCGAAAACAAACGAGAGTTAGAGGGCTGCGCTATCCTGATGACGCGCTGTGTATGAAAATTATTCAAATTTGTGCAAAATTGCTGAAAACTTTGCAGCTCAACATTTGTATACACTAAGC